>JAMKCH010044497.1:0-41747 GCA_023653785.1 Ophioderma brevispina
TCTTTTCAGAAAATAGAATAGAGCTTGTTTTCAACGTACCATCATGGTTTAAATAACACGCCCTCCACTAAACTGTACCACACACAATCACGTACTAAGTGAATGGCTCTTTCATGTCAAACACGGCCTGAGTGTTGGCTTGCCTTTAGAAGAGCGCCGCTGCCGAACCATATAAGCTACCGCTTAGGAATTTAGATGTCCATCAACGCTGTCATTTCTAGTTTGTTGTTACCAAAAATCACTCTAATTGGATTGCTTCACGTCCCGCCCACGTTTTTGTGACTGGCAGTTTTGACCATCGAACAAGCCAGTTAACCCAGTTCAGTGCAAGCCAACGCCACACCTTCCTGCCCACTCATAACACTCTCAAGTTAAGAGAATAAAGGGTATGATTTTTGGAACCGGTACTCCCTCTACGACGGAATTGAACCAAGGCGATACCATTATTTTAAGTGGAGGAACGAGGCCGGAGGCCGAGTTCCTTCCACGCACAAAATAATGGTGTCGCCGGGTTTCATTCGTCGTAAAGAGAGACCGGTTCCAAAATCATACCTTTTATTCTCATTTCTTAAACTCTTTACATCTACAAGTCCTCTTCACCCAATTCTGCGATGCTTTACGGCTTAATACAACAGAAGGGACTGGCCATCACGCAGTGACAACAATCGAACAACCCCTGAACGCAACGATCATACGCAACGAGACGCAACGTAGAAGTAGGCGCGCGCGAAAGTAGCAAAACGCGGTAGGACCGAGCGCTTCAACCTAAAAATCACTTCAACACTCAGGGCGTACTACCTGGTTCAATTTAACCGAATTAAACCCGGGCATCAACCAGTGAAATTGCTTACATTTTCACAGATGGGGGGTTTATTAAGAATGGTACTTCTCGACCTGGCATTGTGCACCCGCGGTCCATTCTTGAACAGGGGGATAGTGTCTTCTACATAGTTTCTCTCTCTTTGGTGTCGAATAACCACATGGCATGGGGGTGGGGTAGAACAAAACACGGCACACATTTTTGAAGCACAGCATAAAATACAACATCTTTTTTCTGGTTTTCCCCTTTTTATTTCAAAACAACTATTTATATCAGACAATAAAAAATGAACAGTATGCATAATTAATTGAACTGAAGTAGTTGTCATAGTAAAAGAACCAGTTGGCTTCCATCTCTCTCGCAATTGTTTGTTTGGAAATCCTTCTTGTGGCAACGCTATATTTGCATGCAATAGCAAAGGAAATACATCGCAAACGACTTGCTGCATTAAATCTGAGAACTTGAGACATTATTCAACACGTTTAACTCTAAAACAATAAATAAAATCTTTCAACAATTTTTTTCCAACCCTTGCCCGACGGCAAGAAACTGGTCTACCTTTGTCATACAAACTAGACAACTTGTCATGAACGTTTGCATGACAAAAAATCAATTATTCTATTGCTTTATATTTGAAGGTGTTAATAAATTAATAGTCTTGCTTCTTCGGCTTCAACTGGTACTTACTCTACTGGTACCATTCCTCATAAGTTCATTTTTATGAAATTTATATCAAACAGAGTTTTTCGCCAGAATTACAACAACAAATATCACGAATTACACAAATGGTATTACAAAATGAATTAACCATGCCAAATAATATAATAAAACACAATGCCTTATATAGCGCATACACAAGTAAGTCCAAATGCCAACAATATTTATATACAGTTAGATCTTTCCTGTTTTTTTTTTCTTCACACTTATACCTTCTTACAATTATACTTGGGGGGGGGGGGGCAATTGTAAACATGGCTAACCAATCTGGAAGGTGAATTATTTATTTTGGTCCATGTACTTATTTTCACCATGAATGCCATCCTAACGACCTCTGGTATCGCCTGTGGTGTTTTTGATAAGATTTGCGTTGAAGAAGTACCAACTCTCTATTGTACTTGTACACGAGTTGAAGTCTTTCATATTGAAACCAAGAAATTGAACATTTTTGGCCTTCATAATATTTTCAATTGTCACAATTGTTTGGTCAAAATTTTCGCATGTTGGCCTAATTAAACTTGAATAAAAATGGAGATGATGAAATATAATTCCTTTCTGCATTTATTGTAAACCTCTGAAAGGATGTTTGAGACAAGAAGCAGCCATTTAATTAATAATTTCTCTTAAATGTCAAAGATACAGCCTGCCACTACCTCTTAAACCGAGAATATTTGTTTACGGTATTTGATTAAATTTTCTGTTTTTGAATAGAATTTGCTTTTTTGGAGAAGTACAAACTCTCTATTGTACTTGCACACGAGTTGAAGTCTTTCAGGTTGAAACCAGATGAACATACATTTGGTCTTCATATTTCACAATTGTTTGTTAAAAAATCTTCGCTATCGGTAGGCCTATTAAACTGGAATACAAATGGAGATGTATGAATAATGTATTTATATGTAAATCTCTGAAGGATTTTGAGACAGACCATTAAATTAATATTTCGCTTTAAATTGTCAAAAGGATTAAATGTCTGCTATAACTCTTAAACAATTAAGTTAATGCTTGAGAAAAAAGGTATTAGTTTATGATTACCGCAAAATAACCATCTTGAATTACGGCGACTTAGAAAGTATATAAAAACTTTTCCAAGTACTGATTTCCATGCTAACCATGATACGTTTATGTTAATAAGCTCTTTCATATTTTTCATAATTTAAACTTTGTAATAATCAATAATACAAATATTAAACAAAGTTTATGGGCTGGAATATGAAAGTATAAGCATCTTGTATATTAATTAAATGACATGTACTTTATCTGAACGTACATGTTCTACATCATGACCAATTTCTTGGCAATGGCTGCATTTCTTGCCTCTCTTTTTTTGGATGGAAATTTGCTTTTGGAACAAGTACAACTTTCGATTGTACTTGCGCATGAGTTGACTCAGCGATTCTATACCCTGTGGTCCACGTTTACGGTTCGTGGAACTAAAATAATCGACAGTAATTGTGTGATTCTTCTTTTCCAAGCCTTGCGAATTGAAGACATCAACACTACCATGGATGTTCACGAGGTTGCCAATATGTTCTGCCAACAAATGCATATAGGGCGTCACATGACGGGCCGTGAAAATCGAAACATACAAATGCAACCATTGCCAAGAAAGTTTCTTTAGCTGCTCTACACCATCAGTCTGTTGTCCAATCTTGTTAAATGACCGTATGTGGTTATACAATGAAAAGAATTCACTCCACACACTCATGATCTGAGAAACTTCTGTTTCATTCCTATGTTTACAATATTTTAAAAGGTCTTCCACCTTGTCCAAGTTTGCAAACAACCTAAGTTTTTCTGGGCCAGTCAAATCACGAGGTTTTCTTAACCTGCTAACACGATCAGTGTAAAAAGCAGCATGAATACCACATTCAAGGAACATTTCTTCCATGGCACACATATGTGGACACTCCTTTTTCTTTTCCATTTTGTCAGCGATTTCACAATCTTTCACTAAACTTTCAGTCAATCTATCTGATATACGCAGAAACAGATGCAATGTGTCCACAACAACTCGATCTAGCGGAATTGACTTGAATATTGGATCGCGCTTACATGAAAACTTGGTTTTGGATTTTTCAGGTTTCTTGGAACATTCAATTATTTCTGCTATAGATCGCGCTTGTCCTACAACACCCTGAATGTGGTATTCTGACTTGCACTTCTTACAATATATACATGAGTGGTTAGAATTGGCTGCCCCTAACCCCAAAACCTCAAGCAAAAATTTGTAGTCGCCACACAAATAGTACACTATTTCATATTCAACACCTTTGTACACATACCTAGTAAAAGACTCTACAGATTGAACTAAATTTACAAGATGGCTTTCAAAACATCATATTTTTCCTGAGCATTGATTATAACAACAGGTTCATGACCATGTTCGGAAGTTGCATCTGAGCTGTTCATTACAGTACATGTGATATTTACAAAGTTGCTACATTTTCCCACTTGCGTTCCATCACCACTAATTTTCACACGTATAACATTATCTTCCATCCCAACCTTTCCTTCGTTCGCTAGCACTTCTAACTTGCTCTGAACTATACTTTCTAGATTTCGCTCAATCCCTGGTTCTTTTCCTGGTGTTTTGCCAAACTCTATACACCTACCTGCTTTGTCCATTTCAGCCTTTAGCGCATACAAGGATGGAAGATCAGTTATAGACGCTATAGCGCGATAAGCCTTGTCCGATATATTATTTTCATCTTTGATTAAAATGAGGAGATGAATTAATTCTAATTTCTCTGGCGGGAGCTGAGCACAAGGAGGGGACAAGGCATTTGAACAAGCTGAATGGGTAACACGCCCGGATACATCATCTATTAGCGTTATTGTTTCTAGTTTGTTTGTTGTTTTATTTTTTACACATACATTGTATACATCATACTTGTCTAAACCTACATATGATAGCGCAGTTTGGCACCTTTCTTTCATGGATGTTCTAAGCTTATGCCGCCAAGATCGCGAGTAAGCATTGTAAGATTTGGGATCTTTGCTCTTCTTTGCTCGCCGCAAGAGTTCTAGGGAAATCTTTTTCTGCAATCCCACGACTCTTTTAAGTTTTGTTGCACGCTTTTTGTACTTTGTTTCAGCTTTTTCATTCTCGACTTTACATTTGCCAGTTTCTTTCTTAATTTAGAATTTTCTGAAAGCATAGCATCGCGCTGCTGTTTCAATGCACCTACATCATATTCCGTGACAAGCACCTTGAATGCCCACACTTCTGAATTTGCCTTCCTGTTTCGACGCTTCTTTGAATTTGATCCCCTCTTTTTCTTTAACGCAACACGAATTTGACAAACGTATGACTTTATCTGACTCTTTAGCCTATCAGATAGCATGAGCTTCACACTACAATGCTGGCAAACCACGTCAAACACTTTCTCTACAAGTTGAGGGGTATTCAAAGACTTCGATTTTTGCACCAAATCTAAAATCAGCGACTTTGGAACACACAAATTCTCAGCCATTGTCAAAAAGGAAAAGTCTACGTGCAAAAACAATTATATAAAAATCCTCCGCGTACACCCTACACGTACATATAAACTATATAATCTATACGCGCACGTTTTGCAGGCCAATCAATTCAGCTCAATTCTAAGATTTTAAGTATAAAGTACTTAAAAACAAGTTTATACTTTAACAGGGAAAGTTTAATGGCCTAATTCAGGCGCAATGACACAAAAGGGCCATTGAACTAAAACCACCGAACTAGTGACAAGGACCAACAAGGACAAACAACTATGGGTGTTACCACACAAGGTAACACTGAAAAAAGAATAAGGACAACAATTAATCAATAGACAAATAAACATGAACAAATTCAAAGCTGGAAAACTGCTTTTTGTTACATCAAGATATTCGCCTAATGTCAACGAGGCAACAAAAATATTTAAAATCAAGAACTTGCTAATATGAAATTCCTACGCGCAAGTTTTGCAGTCTAAGTTTAAAATAAAGAGTACGAAATGATCATTACAAAGTCAAGAATGGCAAACTCAACTGAAATGGGCTGCCCAAAAGCAACTCCAACGGTCACCTTACTTTCAAGCACGGTCAAAGATCTATACAAATTAATTATGAATTGCAGTTTTGTTCAATTAAGGGGAGACATAAATTTTAACAAAACTGTGGTTGTAGAGCAGCACTATGTAGAACACTCGAACTCTTATACACTACAATACCTAATTAACTATCAAACTATTCTTACCTTGCATCGAGTAGATATCAAAACAGCATATTAGGTTATTAATAATAATAAAAGTACACGTAAGTGTCAAGCAACATTCTGATTTGAAACTACTTGATAGACTCAAACAACTATACATGTAAGTTCGCTCTGGTACTACCCAATCATTGTCAAAGTAAAACAAACATATGAAACAAACAGAAGTTCTCTAACTATACAAATGATTCAATTAAATGTTTTGTGAAAAGTCCCGTATTTGCAAACACTCTAAAACAAATGCACATGAACTGAAAAACTCAATAACACTGCAGCTCTTTACAAATTGATCACGGCACTGACAATGGTGGTCTAAGGTGATTATAATAATGAAGTAAATTTGTAGAATAAAAATTAGAGCAATTCATGTCTGTACAGCATTAAGTTTCTGTAAATTAGGACAACAGTTTGCAGCTTCTCAGCGGCACTTTACCCGCACAAACCTAAAGTCATTCCATGGCAAGATGGGTGGCAAAGTTCACGGAGCTTCGGCATGTTTTTTCAATAGTATATTCCTTCAAAGTTCTCTCCTTAGTAAAAGTACGAGACACATCGTCAATATGATCCAAGTCTTATTTTCGTGCGAATCCGGAAAATGCCAATCTGTCACAAAAGAACTGATATGTCCTTGTTCTTGAAATAGAGCTTGCGACCTTCCTTCACATGGGGTACTTTGTAAAAATGGAGAAGATATGAGAGTGCAAGGAAGTCGGATTTTCACCTCCGACGCAGCTTTCTGGTTGAAACAAAACACTTCAACTTTTTCTTAATTTGTGCGCAATTTTATGCCAAAAATCAAAAATAATCGCTGGTTCGTCTTCACTACTGGTACCCTTAGTCACACGATCAAGAACGTCTGGTTTGTCAACCCACGAATCATACGTAGCGCTCCACCCTACCCAATGCACCTTGTACTGTGTTTCTGTCTCATCCAAGATCTGTAAGGTTAAAATAAGAAAACAGAATTTGAGTGACTCTTAAATAACTGTCATTAAAAACATTTAACGAGCTACACGTAATTCTTCTTTGTTTAAGACTTTTATCAAGGCTATCTGTCAATGCACCACGCATTCTGGTACCATATAAATCGACTTGTGTCAAGTCTGTGAAAGCGTGGATTTAATCCATGCGTGCGAACAATAATTGGTTAATTGCAATCAGCATTTTGTGTTTGAGACTCTTACTAAGACTATCAATAAACATATCCTCATTGCTGAACGCATGTGCTTTGACTTGTACGGAGTCTGTGTAAAGTTATAGCGGATTGTCTTTCTCCATGCAAAACACAAAATTTTAAGACAAATATTAAGTTAAATTTGAACTTTCATATATGTTTGTGGAACGGATTACGTTTTGCGATAGACATACTTCAAACCTGACAGATACTATAAATCAAAGGGTTTTGCTACACTTTTTAATGAAAACACGTTTATTTAAACAATTACACAGTCTAAGGAGGCAACACTGTAGTGTTGAAAACACCTATAAATACCAAATCAAAATTGAAAGATCTAAACACCATGTCTATTTCAAACTTAAACTTTTTAAACGTTTCCTCAAGTGGTGCTTTTCCTCAATTTTTCTTTTGAGGTGCAGTGTAGGCGTACGCAAATAAAAGGGCCATAAATCCACCAGAAGGGATAACTCACGCATACCCCTGCAGATGAAATAATATTTTTAAAGGTCTTTTAATGCAACATGCCAGAATGTTCTTAAACAGAATACAAAATATTTCACTGTGCATAAAAGATCACAAACTAATCACAAGTTTTGCTCCATATTAACGGTTTGTTCTATCAACTATCTGTACCTACAAAGAATGCTTTGGTATCTATAAGAGCAATCGGCGTGAACTTCATTATTGAAGTAATTGCGTAAGCAGCAAAGTAATGCTCTCTAAATTGAATATACAGACTAAAGTTAAAAATGCACAAAATATGTCGACTCTTTACACCTACACTGTAATATGTACATGTATCGTGTGCTTCATTTTGTTAACGGATTAAAACACATGATTAGGAGTATAGGTACGAATGATATAAAATCCTTACACCTTCTCTGAAAATATTTGTTTAAAAAATCCAAAGCAAATTGAAAGGCAGAAAAAAGTCGTATATAATACATGTTTGCATTTTCACTGTAAAAACAGTGTTTAGAAAGTGAAGGCAAGGTGGTGTTTAGGTGTTTAATGTTTAGCAATTAAACATTTGGTGTTTAGAAATTAAACAGTTGGTGTTTAGATATTTGACATGTTTAGAGATTAAACGCTTCCAAACGTTTTAAAACGTTTAATATCTAAACACGTCAAATATCTAAACACCAACTGTTTAATTTCTAAACACCAAATATTTAATTTCTAAACACCATATGTTAATTTCTAAACACCAAATATTAATTTCTAACACCATGGTTTAATTTCTAAACACAAAGTCTTTAATTGCTTAACATTAAACACCACCTTACCTTCACTTTCTAAAACACTGTTGTTACAGTGTAAGGACAATAATTTCCAGATAGTTATTTCGTGAATCATCTGTACGAATAAAACATCCCCTAGCTCATTCCTATCGGACAGGGAAATTAATTAAAATGCTGGTTAAAAAACTTTCAGTCCAAAAAATATAGTCTAATATATATCTAAAATTGGGTGTACATACTACCAGAAGAATCCCCTTACCCGGCCGCCCATACAACCACCACCATGGTCTGAAGTTACATAATTAGCATTGAATACATATACCTGAAGACACCAATTCCAAGTTTACATAACCAATAAGGTGTACTACACAAACGCTAGTAACACACCTCATGGGCTCATTCAAGCACACCCGGATCTCCTATATATTGTGAAATAACTAAAATAGAATAACTAGAAAACAGTTTCTTGGTTTGTGTGACTTAGGTGCGTGAAAGAGGAGCATGTTTGAGATTGAACTTTTAGATCGCACAAACTATATCATACTAAAAATACAAAGTAGGCCTACTTAGCAACTTGAATGTATCGAAATAAAAATGATATATATAGATCATATTTAAGTGTCATGAAAAATAGTTCCAGAAAGCTAGCAATGAGTAAATCCATAATTATTGAATACGTTATACTTTACATGACGCAAAATAAGCGCTGCCATGAAAATATACGGAAACGTATTACAAATCGACGCGAGTTTAAATTTTCCGAGTTTTTCGTATATTAAAATATTCCTTCTAATTCTACTTCTAAGAATCACGACAAATAGCACTCTTAGAAAACAAATAAACGGTATCAATGCACTAAACGAACCCTCAAATATAGATCTAAAACAGAATATTTAGGAATTAAAACCCTGGAAAGTATCAGCAAAATTCGCTTGTTCGGGCAAACCCGCAAATTATTCCAGAAATACAAAAAAACGACACACACCCTATTTCTTCTCTCCTTAGAATAACATTCCAACACCGTATTAGCTGATACTCGCGAAACCTATCAATTACACACATGTGAATATTAGACCAAACACCACTCACGGAGATTGGCTGCAAAACTTATCTTAGCGAGACCAAAGGTTTAATTTACAATGAATCTTACTTAACATCAACAAAACATCTTTGCTCCACTGTTCTTTCTCGCTTCTGTTTTCTTATACGAACAGCGATATTTCACCAAATTTTTGTCAATCACCTGCAGGTTTTCTAGCTCTGTTTCCATCAAGTGAAATAAATACGTCAAAAACATTCAGATATAGTTTGGCAGGATATGGCGTCACTTGCAAAACATTAACGGAAATAACAACGACCCAAGCCGTCGTATATCATCGGCGCGTATCGCGGAATGATCTGATCGTGATTGGCCTTAGAATGTCACATGGTAATAATAGCATTAGGATTACTTCGCTTAACCTGGAATTAAACAGTCACTGAACGCGGTTAACTCCTCACTAATCTGGTTTAGTGGCATAAAGGTCGGGCCGTGCCTGCCGTGGGAGGATAAGTTGGTAATGTCATGTCGGTCTTTAAAAAGAGTTTGTTTTCGATGCTAGGTTGCAGCCATTATGCAACACCGATTAAAGCAAGGCAATTTTAAACGGCCGCGCCGTACGGCAATTCCCAACTGCCACTCATGATCTATTTCTAAACGCCACAACAGTGACTTCAAATTCGGTCACTGTTCAGGCTTGTTCAATGACTCGTTCGGCAGTTTTGCGTATGAATGAAGCTTGGCCGCACCGCCTGATTTTCTAATCCTTTATTATTATTTTCGTTTTCGTATTTTTTCTTTAATTTGCTTACGATTTTTTCTTTTATTCATTCCATTTGTATTTTACTCATTTTTATTGTGTTAATTCCTTTTGTTATGCTTTTAGGCATTATGGTGCTTTGTGATGGTTCATATGAGCCTTGTTTTAAGGCGTCTACAACTTCATTCATGGTTCACACGTGTGCTACAAATTATGTAAGATCTACAATTTTTTGTTAAGGGGGGGGGGGGCAGAAATCATGCGAGTGGGAAAAAAAATCTCTGTTAACCCAAAACAATAACAATGTCAAAAATAAAAATTAAACAAAGAAATAGAAACTAACCCCCCCCCCCAAAAAACAATTAGCCAATATGGAATTCGAACCCATACCAACAGATCCATTTTACTGTAATCAATGGACAGAGGGGACAGAGCACTGAGCCAATTGAGTAGTAGGTAGTAAACCATTTCAGGCGATAATTACTGTGTATTTGTAATTTTTGAGTGTTACGGGACGCTGAAAAACAATGGATATCACTCTGGTTAATTTTCGTCAAAAAGCTCTCCGTGTAACCCCCCGATATTAGTTGACCCGTCATAGCCGGCGCAATATGAGTGTCAGTTAGCAGTAACCTCGAACTACCGCTATTACACCGTGTGTACTTACCCAACTACCCTACGTTACAAATCGCCTTGGGGGGAACGGGAGACAATCAACCGTATGAATTTCCTTTGTTCGCACCAATATTTATCGTTCACTACACATATATACGCGATTTTTTAAACAAAATCCGCTCGTGGAAAGCTGCAAGTTCCGATACCTCTTTAAAGCAGTGATAGCTGATCTGCGTAATATTCAAAATCCAGTAAGTAAACCAACCCACTTTCCCTTTAACTAAAAAAACAAAACAAATTTTACAAAAAAACACCGTTTTGAACACAAAAACTTAAGCTAAAGAATCACACCGACAATTTCTAGGGGGCAACACCAGCATGGCAGTTATTTGCACGTTCATTATTATCCGGCCGAAATGAAAACACCATTTCGGAGATCCGCGAACAAAAATCGGCCCCAACATGGCCAGATAAAAGTAATTATTCTGTCGCTACGCGGACCGATAACAAGGATAATGAAATTAGGTGAATTTTTCTGGTGATATCACTGTATGGACTTGAAAAATGGAATTGGCCTTTTTATAGGAAAATATGCATTTAAACCTACCAGTAGGAGAAAATATGTTAAATAAAAAAAAACAGGTGATCATCAAAATCTTAGTTGACAGCCACAATTATTAGGCTGTAACATCCATAACACACAGAGTAGGGTTTTTTCTATTTACCAAAACTGAGTCAGGCATAATATGCCTTATTAATGTTTTGGGCATTCAGAGTAACCTCTTGCTGTATTTTTTTTCAATTTGCTAAAAAAACTGTGGATATTTTTATTACTATACAGAGAATTTCTGACACAAAATTTGAAAGGTGAGGGTCACAAAACTGCAATACATCAGCAGTTATTGTCCTTATTTTCCAATAGGAAACCATTTATCTGGTTTGAGTTTTAGCATATTTTTGTACCATAATTTGAAATTGATCCTAGCTGATTAAAATAAGAATCATTTGCATTCCTGAGAACATATGCATTTAAATAGGGTTCATGAAGAGTAATTAATTAATAAGGCTTTCATGAGCGGATCTGTAATCACTAACGGTTTCAACAAGTACAACATTTGTCGTATATTCATGAACTGGGTTACACTAAAATGGGGGATATGTTCCCCTCCCACTTTTTTTTTTCAGTTTAATTCCATTAATTCCCCAACTATTTGACTCTGTTCCAAAAGAATTTGCTGCTATCTATTTATGTCTAGAAGCCTGCTCTTTCAGATAAAACATTTTCAGCCCCTATTGATTAGTATATGAGAGTACGGTCGAAACATTCAGCTAGGAACGGGCAGCGGTGGGGGGGGGGAGCCGGTGGCGGGGGGGGGGGGAGCCATATAGCCATGACACACACAAGGGTGAAAATGGGTCGCCTATAAATTACATAATAGAGGAAGTGAAACATTGTGGGGCCAACTTTTGCATTACAATGTTCTGAATGATTCGATATAACTCCTGATACAAACTAAGGTTTCATTAATGTAATTAAGTAATTAGTAAATTAGATGTTTAATTAGGTACCCCAAATTTGATCACTTTTGGGGAATGTTCGGGTGTTCTGTGTGCTAAAAATATATCCAAAAACGAAGTAGAAACTTGGATTAACTTGATTGACTTCATCTTTATAATTCTTCTTCTTTAATCACACATTGGTATCCCTTGCATATAAAAGGTATTAGCCTCCTATGAAGCATTGACTAATTTAATTTCTGACCAACGTCATCTTAACCAAAAATTGGGGCATTTGGGTAGGACCTGTATGGAGTCACTGGAGTTAGAGACATTTTACGAGTATGTCAAGTCAAACAAGAAGGGTTGTATACATGTAGTTACAAACTAAAGCTATGACTTTAATTTGGTTATAGGCATCTAGAGAGATTCATGAATAACAATAATTTGTACTTAGGGTTCAAGTCCTTGAAGACATCATGTGCTTAATAGCCGCCGATCCGTGTACTTTTGCGTTTTCAGTTGAAAGTTTGTAAATGTCAAACAGGTTTAGTAGCTATTGGAATACAAATTTCACTTACGTAAAGTAAGTGAGAAATGGCCCCTTGTACCCTGTTAAGTTACATATAGGTTTGCATCTTTGCTCCAACAATGGTAAATTACAGGCGACTCTTTACATATTTGCCTATTGAACCTTTATAATACATGGATCACCTGTATAATATACATGGACACCCTGTATACTAATATTGATCATAACTTTGGCAGAAACCCATATCCTAGTATTGCTTGAAGAAGAAATATAGGGATTAGTACTTGAATAAAAGAAATGAATTATTCAAAAATGACTTTTTTGTCAAAAATACTAAGTGGCATTTGACCACCTTGGATGTTCAAAACAGAAAAAAATTGTTATCTCTGTATCTTTTTTGGGGGGCCTTTGGTAATGTTCTTTTCAAAATCCACATCTGATTTGACCTGCACATTTTTGGGAAAAAAATTGACCAAGGCTCTATTACCATGACCAAAATATTGTAATTTTTTATGTGAAACCCTCTAGGATTTTACCCAACGGCATATGTCTCTCTGTTGGCATATCGGACATCCTTGTGTATAAGTTTCAAAAAGGTATACTTCTATTTACGTTACAGGTAAGGGAATAAAAAGTGTGTTTGAGAGAATTTACATATTGGTGCTTTTTGTCATTTTGAACTGTGTAACTTTTTGTACCCAGTTCATGACATGCCTAATTCAGCAATTGTCAGGCAGATTTTAATTCCCTGATTGCATACTTGTTGAAAAACTATTAGTTTCAAGAAAACTTTATTAAACAAGTATGGACAGATTCTTACGTATGATGATTAAGGTTTTACTAAGGAGGAGGGATGGGACTGCGTCCTTCATTGACCCAATGGGTTACGCCAATCCTACTACTGTACCAGGCATTCCCGGAAGAGAAAATTTAATCCCTACCTGAGACTTGACCCCTCAGGTTTCCTACAAAATTTAAATTATTAAAATCTCAAAATAAAATAATCTCACGATGATTCAGAAAAGTTTGCTATTAAAAACAGGCACCCTGGTTTTTTTTTTAGCCAGGATTTTTTTTTTTTGGGGGGCGGGGGTGGTAGGTTATATTTTGCAAAGATCGACAAAAGTATGATAAATATCACTTTTTTCACCCCAAAGTGATAAAACTACTGTTTGGAGTACATTTTTGTGGGAGTGTTATAGGGGAAGTCACCCCTTAAATCTAAACTTTAAATTTGCAGTAGTGAAATTTACAAATGTTGGCTCCTAGTCTCCACTAAGTTGGGAAAAAATAATCAAAACGTTCCTTTTATATACTATTCTTTAATCATGATAAGATAATAACAGAAACCAACTGGGATAGCACATAGCTGTTGTCGTCTAAGCAATTTTCAGTAGAGAGGGACATAGGCCTCTAAAAAAAAAAATTGTTTTGATGGCGTAACCCGACCGAACTTATTTTTACCGCCGACCATAAATATTTTTATTTTTTGTGTGCAAAAAAAGTTAGTTTTAAAAAAACGTGTATTTGTAAAACAACTATTTTCATTTAATATGCGATATCTGATCCTCCACCGCGAGATGATGCTCCAAAATGACAAAGAAAAAGATACGGTTACAGAAAAAGTGACGATGTGCCATTTGTTTTGTGATTTGTGTGTCAGACTATTTGTGGTCTGGGTGCGTCATGTGAAAACTAAAAAAAAAAAAAAAAAAAAAAAATCCGATCCCTACTACCCTATTTTTTTTTTCTATGGTACGCCCAATCAAACAATTTTTTGTAGGCCTAACCAGGTTAAAGAATTAAAAACCTGGACCATTTATTGCATACATGTTAACCCGAGTGTATTAGCTGACAAAACCTATCTGCATCTCCTTCTACTTAAAATGTAGAGTACCATTGCCCATAAATTTCTTATCCATTTGTCGTCTCTCTTCGCTTAACTAAGCGTAACCGTGCATATTGCTGACAATAAATTGGTTACTTCAGCCTGAGTTGGGCATAGCAAAACTTAGCAATTTGTTTCTAAAACAATACCTTCAGTGTTGTTATCAGCTTTTAAAAGGCAATCTCTTATAGGTCACTTATTTACCCCAGACATAGACATGATTGTGGATGATGTCGAGGCTAATACTATATCTTAGCGGTTTCCCTATTTCATTGGTAAACATTAAAAAGTGGTGTTATAATTGATAACCAATGAATTGCTTTTTTTCCCGGGCGGGCCTTCATTCATCTCCATAATCCAGTAGTTAATAGAGCTTGCAGACTATAACTAACTAGGAATGCTCATTACATTTTGTGTGTGCCAGAGAACACAGCGCGGCGGCCAGTGTGATGAGAAGAATGATAGCACTTCCAAGACTTGAAGTTTAGGGTTTGAAGGAACTGAGACATTTATTGAAGGGACAAGTTAGAAATATCATTCTCTCTGCATACTAATGGCTGAATGCGTAGCTAAATATGGTATTGTAGGCAGCGGGGGGGGAATCAAATGTAGCTTGATGATACTATAGTGCGGGTACAAGAACCATTAAAATTTTTTATATTGATATAGCAGAACATAAATTTAATCAATGAGTAAGGTAGTAGAATTAAATTTGAAGGCCTCTTTTCATTGCCACCATTTTTGCAATTTGCATCTGTTATTTTAGGAATCTATATTTGTTGCGGTGAAATAAATTACTATTAGTATTATAAATGACATAATCTTTCCAGGATTATTTTTGTAGCATAAAAATTTTCTATTTTAAACCAATTCTATCGTGAGTCCATCGAGTAGCTTTCATTGTGAGTCGCCTTTAGGTTTTGTGTTATGATTGTTTATAGGTGTGTCAAATTGGTATGTCAATCATTGGCCTGCTATAGTACAAGACAGAATAGGGACAATTGCAGTGACGTAATGAATAGTGCAGACAAAGTCGGCCGTGAAGCATAATTGTGGCACATTTAAAGCTTTTTGAAAGAAAGCTTACTTCGTGAATTATGTGTCTGGGCATTGAAAACCAGAATCAAATAGGGCATGTTTAACATTTGAAATCATATTTTTGTGTTCGAATGCCCCGCCACACTACGTTATTCAAACCAATAACAGTCCGCGCCGGATGATTGACAAACCTTGACATCCGCGCAATGGGGCTAATTTGTCATGACTATACAATTAAAGACAGGGCTGAAGAAATAAAGAAAAGACTGTGTCGGGGCTAGAAGGTTAAACTACTCCATGAGAATCCATACCTGTGTGCCACATTCTTGTACAGTGATTTCAGTATTAGACCAGCCAAAAAGGGCTCAGTTTAAAAACAGAGCTGATTTCAATAGTCAATGTATACCTGAATATGATTAAATGATCAGGAGTATGCTCCTGGTGAAAATAAAGACCTGCATGAATACACTACATAAATGAAGTGTTGTATTTACTCAGAGAAATGCAATGTTAGTAGACTTTTGGGTCTCCCCTATTGAAGCAATGACAGTAATCACTGGGCAATATCAAATATTTCTGTACAGAGTTAAGGTATTATGTGTATCAATACAGTCCATTAATTGTTATTCTTTGGGTACAATTTTATGATGATAAAGTATCAAGAAGATAGAAGCTATAAAAGGAACTTAGTAATGTGAGCATTAATAATTGAGTTCGTTTATTCAATTTACCAACCACTGCTCTTCATTCAATATGCCTGCGTGACCGTCTTTGGGCAAATCAGTATATATGCATCTCTTAAGTAAATATAGCAAAACTAGATTGATTTGACCTGTCTCTTTCCTTCGATTCTATTATATAGTGTGTCCCATGATACGGTGACGGAAAATTTACACTATATTGATTGTGAATGTAATAGGGGCATTGTGATCCCAAACTCATCAAACTTACCTAAAAATGTTTGAGATTTTTTATCATCTGAACGTTAAATTAGTCATCATGCTGTACGTTAATATTAGGGCAAATTCGATCTATCTGTAAGCACTCGGCAATTCATAGTTCTTCGAACGGAATAGGCCTGATTATAACTGTAAAATACATTTCCAATAAATTTCTTATCATTTGGTCGTTCTCTTCGCTTCACTAAGCTAACCATGCATATGCCTGACAATAATTGGTTACTTCAGCTGAGTTGGGCATTAGCAAAATTAGCAATTTTGTTCTCTAAAACAATACCTTCATTTGTTATCAGCTTTTAAAAGGCAATCCTTCTAGGTCAATTATTTACCCCCCATGACATAGACATGATTGTGGATGATTGTCGAGGCTAATACTAGTCTTAGCGGCTTTTCCCTCATTTTCATTGGTCAACATTAAAAGTGGTGTTATAATTGATACCAATGAATTGCTTTTTTCATTCACCGGGGCCTCTGCCATTCATCTCCATAATCCAGTAGGTTAATAGAGCTGCAGACTAAAAAGCTAACTAGATATGCTCATTTACATTTTGTTGTGCCAGAAAACAGCGTGGCCCGTGTGATGCAGACGAATGATTAGACTCTTACCAAGACTTAGGTTTAGGGTGAAGATAACTGAGACCTAATATTTATTGAATTAAACCATGTTAGAAATATTCTATTCTCTACTGATACTAATGGCTGAATGCTATGCTAAATATGGTATTGTAGGAATCAAATGTAGCTTGATTGATACCTAAGTGCTGGTATCCATAACATAAAATTTTTTTATATTGATAATGCAGAAACATAAGTTAAATCAATGAGTAAGTTTAATGTAGAATCTAATTTTGAAGCCCTCTTTTCATTGGCAACCATTTTGCAATTTTGATTGGAATTAGGAATCTAATCTGTTCAGAGTGAAATAATTCCTATATTATTTATAAATGGAAACTAATCTTTCCATGTTAGTTTTCTGTAGCATAAATTTTCTATTTTAAACAATTCTATCTGTGAGTACCTCGAGTATGCTATTCAATTGTTGCGAGTCAGCCTTTAGGATTTTGTGTTATTCTGAATTGTGTATCGGTGTGTCAATGGTTTTGTCACATCTTATTGGCCCTTGCTATTGTCAGGGACAGAATAAGGCGACCAATTGCAGCGTGACGTTATTTGACAGTGCAGAACAATGCGGCCGTGAAGAATATCTGTTGCACATTTAAGAGCTTTTTTGAAACAGCAAAGCTTACTTTCGTGAATTATTGTGTCTGTGCCTTGAAAACCCGACTCAAATAGGCATTTTTTTAACATTTGAAATCCAATTTTTTGTTCGAAACATGCCCCGCCCACACTAACTTAGTCAAACTCAATCAGCACACGTCCCGCGCCGCGCTGATTGACAAAAAAAAAAACTTGACATACGCGCAATTGGTCGGCTATCTGTCTGTCTGTCCCCTGACTATAACAATAAAAGACAGGGCATGAATGAAATAACAGAAATAGACTGTGTAGGAGGCTAGAAAGGTAAACATACTACATGAGATCATACCTTTGTGCACAATTCTATGTAATTTGATTGCGTATATAGACCAGCCAAAATGTGCTCAGTTAAACAGAACTGATTTCAATATCAATTGTATACCTGAATTTATCTAAACATGACTCAGGAGTGCTCTGGGGAAAATAAGACCGCATGATACCCTAATAAATAGAGGTGTATTACTCAGGAACATGTCAATGTTGTAGACTTTTTGGGGTCCTCCCCTATTGAAGCAATGAAGTAATCACTGGCAATATCAATATTTCTGTAAGAGTTAAGTATATGTGATTCAATACGTCCATTATGTTTACATTTTGGGTACAATTTTTATGATGATAAATTATCAAGCAGAAGCTAAAAGGAACTTAGTGGTCATTAATATTGCTTTCGTTATTCCATTTACGCAACCCTGTTTCATTCAATAGCTGCGTGGACCTTATTTGTGGCCAAAATCATTATAAATTAATGCTCTTAATAAATATAGCAAAACTAGTATTGATTTGAACTGTTTTCTCTATTCCTCTTCGATGCTATTATATAGTGTTCCCATGATTAAGGTGACGGAAATATTTTACACTATATTTTTATTGTAGAATGTTAAAGGGGCATTTCGTGATCCACAACCCTCACCCATCCCCCACTTACCTAAAAAAAAGTTGAGATTTTTTTATATCATCTGAACCGTTATAATTAGTCCATCCATGTGTACTTAATATTACGTGCAAATTCGATCATATCTGTAGAACTTCGCAATTTCATATTTTCTGTCCGTAACGGAATAGTCCTGATTACAACTTAAAAATACAGAGGTTCAATTTTTGTTACTTGAATACATGTATACATGAGCGTAAATGGTAATATTCTCATTTTTATTTTTTAACAGTGTATAGTCAATATTTTTTTTTTTTTTAATTTTTTAGTTTTTTGCTTGTTTTCACAGCTGTTTGAACAGTGTCATGTATTTTGACAAAATTAGAATAAAATCAAATAAAAACTTGACGCGATTTGAACAACCGAGTTGGATTATTTACCAACCACATCTATCCTGTGTAAATATTTACGAATTTCCCATTGAGGACAAATATATTTTTCTTTTCATTAAAATCTAGTTTTTACCAGTGGTGTGAAATTTCCTTTTTTGAAATTCTGTTAGTGCCAAATTTTGCTTTTTCTTTGCCGTTTCATTTCAGCCTGTTTTGGCATTTTTCTTTTCTCCTTTTTTCCTCTTTTTCGCATTTTTTTTTTTTTTTTTTCCACTTTGTCCTCATTTTGTGTCCATGGCCTCTGCACAACCCTCTAGTTTACACATTTTGAGCATAATATTCTAAATAAAGAGACAATTTGCATGGGGTCAATAGCTGATTTTAAGCCAAGTGCATTAAAACGTCAGTCAAGTTTGCGAGGAAGATACTTTTTTTTAACTATTTTGCTTGTCCCTCTCCCCATTTGATATGGTCCCTATTGAATAAAACTGCCACTTAGGCATTAAAAAATGTTTGTTTACAGTAATGTAAATGGAGAAAAATTAAGGGTGGGTCATTTTTTTTTCTTTTTAGATCTTCACATTTTTACTCTAAAATGAAAACAACATGCTACTCTTAAAGTTTTTCATGACATAGCAAATATCTTTTTTTTACTGGTAGTTGTTTTGTTAGTGTTGTTTTGAGTTTTTCAATATTGTGTAGGTGGTAATTCTTTTTTTTTAAATGGTGATGAAAATAATGGGCAGTCGGCCGATCCAGATTTAAAAATTGTGTGCTAATTCATAAAAATTTTGAGTCGGCAGGTTTTTTAGGTCGGTCGAGTACGGCAAACAATTTTTTATGCCTTAGGTAAGAACAAAATGCTTCCCTCAAAAACCAAGTCATTGCAAACCAAAAGTTAATATGCAACTACCACACCAAAAAATCTAAGCATTCCCACAAAAACAAGTTGATGGATTTATCTCTGCTAACATACAAAATGATACAACCAGTGATCCACAAAAGCATTTTTTTCTGTAATGCCCTTCCTGATGCATCAATCCAGAGGCTCACCATAAGCAGGACATTGACATGAAATTGATTGTTGTCTCCCGCCTCTTGGTGTCCCTTTTTAGCAGAGTCTCTTTTGTTGCCTAGAGCAAGCATGAAATTAGGCTTGGAATCATCGTCTGTGTCCCAGGTAAAGAAGAAATAACAACCTGATGAAAAATTCATGGCATAACAAATAATGAATGAATTACAGTCGACATTTATATAGCGCCTTCACAAATGTATCCAAAGCGCTTTACATTTATCTGCTTGCCACTAGATATGTCAGCTGCCTTACAATGCCAGGGAATACTGGAACCTTCGGGCAGTGTTCAATGGACAATATTCCTAAAAGTCCCCATTTAGCACATGGGTAAAGAGAAGGCATAAGGCAAGGTAAGTGCCTTGCCCAAGTGACAACACATAGGCCTCGCGGGACTCGAACTCAAGACTTGGGTCATGAGGCGGTCGTTGTATCACTGGACCACACTGAATAGAGAATACAAAGATTGCCACAGTTCCAAAAACATGCATCATCAAACCCTCAATGAAAAAGTTAACAATAAAATATGTCATATTAAAACTTTCAAAGCTTTTTAACATTAAATGATGCTGCAGATAATTAAATGACCACCTGTAAAATTCTATCATTCATTAAGATCAAGACAGGAAATGCATGTTATCCTACAATTACAGTGCATCCAAAAATTTTGAGTGACAAATCCAATTTTCTCAAATCTAGACTTGCCCAATCTTGGCTGGTACGGTGGCTTCTTTAGAAGGATTTTCTGTTGTGGAAATATCTCATGCACAGGATACTGTTAATGTGGATTTGGATTGTCCACGTAGTCGTCTTCTTCTGCTTGCGTTTGAGGCAGCAGTAAATTTGTTTAAAGTTGGAGCCAGCCTCACTGTTGATGGTTGGGCGTTTGAGAAGTCTAGTCCACGGTGGACGAAAGGTAGGGAACACATTGAGAATGTTGATTCGCAGTCTGTGATGGAGAACCACATTGGCAGGCTGGCGATTGGCGCAGCCCCCAGCGGGTGTGAATATTGCTGTTGAAGCAACCAACTCCTGTGCGAATCCGGTTAGGGTGACCCATTCCTGTGTGGAAGATTGCTAACAGGTGGTAGTTCTGTCATAGGTGTAATAGTAAGTTGATCTGGTCTTGAAGTATCTAGCCAGGCGTATTCCTTGTCGTAATGAGTTGAATGGGGAGCTGGAGAGTTTAGCAGCGTGTCGACAGAAAGGTAGACGAGAGCTGGTGTGACTTCTTTGACTTGTTATGCAGCAGGTGATTGTTGTCCAACAGGGCCGTATTCACGATGTTATGGCTGCTATTGCACAGGGTTTTGACTAGCTGTTGTTTACATGATTTTTGTTGGGTTTTTCTTTTTTAACATTAACCACATTTGAATAGTGTTTGATGGACCTCAGGCTTCGAAGTACAATTTTAGAAAATTATGCAACGGTGCATGTAATTAAAAATTTACATGCACAATGTAAAAGTTACATGCACAGGTATAAATGCAAACATGGATTGGTGCTACTGCTAAACCTTTATCATATCAGACTCGGATACGTTTTACATAGAATATTGACATTGGATCAAATTTATCATTTTCGCATCAATCATCAATGACTTTCTATGAAAATAAGCTACAATTGAAGTTTACTATGAATTCACAAAGTGGTAAATTTTACATGCACTGATGCATGCAGGGAACAATGTACATGCACAGAGAGAAGCTAACATGCACCTGTGCATGTGTGCACCTAGGTAATTCGAAGCCTGGATCGGTACCTACAATCTTGGAAACAAAATTAGTTGGAACCCCTCACCCCAGGTTGCTACATTGCATACATGGGTCAGAATTAAGAGGGGGCCTACAAGCCCCTGTTATCATCAATTGAAAGCTTCTCCAACACTTGCCACTTCACTTAGCCCTTCCCCTACCCCCATCAATCAATCAATGTTGGAGACTGGCAAGACTGTGATGATGATCCCCATTCAAACATTGGTTGGGGGAGTGCGGGAAAAAGTTTTACGAAAAGTCAAAGTGTTCCAACAATTATTTTCCACGCAATTCTTAACTACTTAGTGCTCCCAGGAGATAAGGAGTCTATTTATTATTCTTTCTTAATCTTATTTATCTACCTGGAGAACTTAAAGTAGTTAAAATTGCACACACTAATTAATGGTATATGTAAAAAATATACAGTTCGCTGCTATCGCTAGGAAAGCAATGTGGATCCACCTTTCGAACCTAACACATATGGGTGATATCTATCGTCCTCTACCAACCCAGTCTTGATAGCTCAGGTTGGGTTAGCGGGACAGGAGGTTCGGCCGGTCGAATATCCGGCCAAGCGCACAGGGGGTTTTTTTCAACACTGTGCGTGCGCTGGCTATCTCCAGGAAAGATGAATAAATTATCAAATTATTTCTAAGATTGTAGAGTTAGGTAAGTGTGGTATCATACAAATGTTCCTTTTTATTCTAGTATTTAAAGGGCACTAACATGCTCATTTTTATTATTTCATATGAAAGCATGTCACCAAAAACGTCTGATTAAAAAAAAAGAAAGAAGTATCCACTGCAATAAGAATTAACAAATTATGTTATTAAAGTCTGCATATTTGGCATTATGAGTTGCTTGTTACTGTGATGTTGTATGACTTAAAAAGTCAATAGACAAAACAGGTGTCTGTCAAGGTTATGATACACTTGTCATTTAATGACTTCGTAGGGTGTCAAAGAGAAAAATCACAACAGTAATGAAACGCTGTGATGGAATTTTTTTTTTTCTTTGTTTTGGTGAATTTCTGTTTTGGGTTTTATGATTTTACTTTTTTGTTTGAAAACACTATGTGTCATTCCTGGTTCTTTATGTGATTTTTGTGAGCACTATGGATGATCAAAATGGACAATAAAATAGAGAAATGTGAGTCTTTTATGTTATTATCAATTTTTAAACGAGAGAGGTTATTCCAAACAACACATATAAAGAATGCATGGCATTTTGTGTTGAATGTGCAAATATCAAGTTATTTTAAAATCATGCATTCCAACTTCTTATTGTTAGTGGCTTCTGGAAATTTAATTCCTGTGTGAAGGGCAGTGCTTCTGGTGTGTATTATTTGGGAATTGGGAGTATACAGTTTTAGCCCCACAATAAAGAAGAAAGAAGAAAGAAGAAAGAGCAAAAAAAATGAAGTTTATTTTTTTTTAATTAAAGGGGGATGATCCAATTTAAGGATTTAAAAGTTCATCTTGAAAGAATGGCCTTTATCCCAAAAACCCCATCTGTGAAGTTTTGCACTGGTATTTTATCCATCGATGTGGGAAAACTAAAACTGATTTTGTAAATCCCATAGGTAATGTGTAAAAATATTGGTCAAACCAATGGGACAAATTTAGGCTCATAACATCCAAACCAAACATCCTGTGGCCCTAAGATTTACAGGGTAAATACCATACACCATGTTGACCACTTCCGGTTAACAATTGGGGATGTATATTATGGTACCCTACGGTCTGTTCTATTGGATATCTTACTTTGAGAACCACACCAGTGATCCTAATAAATTGGGATAGTAACACTCGATCAAGCGAGTGGAAGGCATCTGCTTTGCATCAGTAGCTTAATCGTCGTCTGGTCCGCACTGGCCTTGTGAAATTTATGCTACGTCATTTCATCTGTCAATACGTCATACTGCATAAATTATGTGGCTTATCGAAATTGGTGGTGCTATTACTATATACTTATCAAAATCGTCTATGGGCATTTGTACATTCAGTTTCACCCGCCTGACCACACCTTTTGCAAATGAATACCCTTATTTGAGATCATTGGGATTTTAAAACCTGGGATTAAACAGTCCATTTGAGCCATTTTGTAGACCATTTTTCCAGTTTTGAGGCAATATAAAACACCAAAATTGCCATTCTAACACAGTCCTGCTAATGCAAAAAAAAAAGATCCCTATCTAAGACTGAAAAATTAAAGACATTGTAGACCCTATTTGAGACTAAGTAACAGCCTGCCGCAAAAAAATGGTAAATCAGAAAAAATTTGGTTAAATATGAAATTTCAAAATAAGTGCAGTCTTCCTGGTATATATTAAAGAACAAAACCAGGCTTTCCAGGGTGGTTTGTTTCATCTTATTTGCCTTTGTCCAAGCAAGATATAATCAATTTAATGCGATACACAAAATCAATTGTGTGCCACTTTTAAGCATGGGCAGAGTTGTCTCGCCCGTTATGCCATGCTGTGTTAAACCTCAAAACAAAGATTGCAACTTGACAAGAGAAACCAAACACAGATTAAAGTAAACAAAGAGTCTAGTTTTATCGACCACAAGTTTTATAGTCAAGCATAATTCCGTTTCAATATAAATATCATCTTTCATAAATTATAAACAATACAAATATTGATTGCACGCAATGAAATGGAACTTTGCATTTATTTCAAATTGGTATCCTGTTAAAATCATGCCATAAGGAACTGAATTGCCCCTAAATTAACACTCCAAATCCGAAGAAATGGTTTAAAAGAATATGCACTATCTTGTGCATTACTAATTATTGAAGTCAATAAAAATTTGAATGGAAGTGCAAAGTATCAAAAATGTTGGTAGGAATTTGCGTTTCATGATAACTTCAAGACCATAAAACTCCCTCCTCCAGGTTGCTGTAACAGTCCGGCTCTACGTTCATGGTTCTCTTCTAACAAGAACAGTATGTCGAATGTTATCTACTTTATCTTAATAGCCAGAGCTTACTGATCATAACTTCCAGCGTCATTAAGTAACTTTAGAGTTTCTTTATGCTGTTTAATCCCTTTTTACAAGATGTTCATATCTGCCGCAAGTGTGAATACTTAGTGTTTAACAAATTCATTCTCCGTGTGCACTCAACCAGAAAGTGGCACAAACTCGATTTTTGTGTTCCGCAGTAAACTGGAGTTATTTCTCGAATGAAACAAGCAAATGAGATGAAACAAAAAATCCTGGCTAAGCCTGTTATTTTTCTCTTATGTGATGTACAAGACGCTTATTATATGTGAGATATACTTTGAAAAAAACTGGTTTTGATGTACATTTTTTTTGAGACAGGCTGTGAACAAGAAATAGCTTGATTTGATAGGCCGACAGAGCACCCGATAGGTCTAAATTGCACGTTGTTGTTGTTTTTGTAAGCTCGGTGTACCGACAAATACCAGTTCCATAGTAAATTGCTTCTTATTGGTCATGTGTGTCTTTGAACAAGATATGTTGAGTTGGATGGAATATCAAATATGTTAATGAATAGTCTCGATATTGTCTTGGTTCACAAAAGGGTTGTTGTTGAGAAAGTGATAAACCCTAGCAAGTACATTTTATTTTTTTTTTTTTTTAAAATGTTTTCCATATCCGTTTTAACCAACACATGCAACGATTTTTGAGTGGTTTACAAGCATTTCACTCTTTGAGAGTGAAATTTTCACTCTAAACTTTGAAAATGTCATTTTTTTGAGATAAAGCTTTTTTTCACTTTACTTTTCTCAATTTCATGTGAGTGTCTTTTGTTACCATAATGCCTTATCTATTAAGGAAATATAAAAGGCAAGGTCAACAATACATTTTTGGACACGAATATTGAATTCCTCATTTTTGTATCAATTAGGTTAGGAGGCGACGAAAAAGAAAAAACCCTGTTTTACGGAGCCAGGAAACCTTTCGAGTAGGGTCTGTCGGTTGGCGAATTTTTTCTTTTTGTAATTGTTTTGGCTTTTCTGGAGCTCAAATTTGCCTAAATGCCCCAAAATCTGAAAAATAAGAGAAAAATGAAATTTGTTGTACAAACAATTTTCTAAAAAATTTGGGCTAAAAACAACCTGATGTTACAATGATTTTGAAAAACTAAAAAATTAAAAAAAAAAAATCTGCAAAACTGAAAAATCAGGTCGGTCGGGCCCGTAACACCGGGTTTTCTTTTATTTTCGGGCGCCTTTAGTTTGAATATATGAATACACTTGTTAAATATTGGGCTGAAGGAATTTCTTTTATAAATTCTTCATATACCATTTTGAAATTATGAAGTAATGCTTTGAGGGTTGTTTTCCTTTTATAGGGGTTGGCCTGCCTGTCCTTACTAGTTCTTAGTAAGTTTGTATACTTAATACAAGTAACCATGGAAGGCCCGTTTTCATATAATCAATCCAAGTGAGTGAATTTATCATCAGTCTGTTGAATTCTACAACCATTTAAAGGGGAGTGGTGTGGACTGCAAATTGGTAAATTCTGGTTTGATCCTGGTTAATCCTGCTTATCCTGTGTCATGTATCTTTGAAGGTCGGATCCACATTCTGTGTACTGATCATTATAAGATAGAGAGCTTGAGAAGTATGTATGTCATAAGATACTTTGATATGGTCTGCTAAAAATAAGTTTACCTAATATGTAACCTAGATGACTATCAGTCATTGGGTTGGTTGAACAGGTGAATAGTACTTTGGGTTGTTGTCGGCCTCTTTTGTGGGAGAGACGCGTATGATTGAAAACTAGAGTAGCGCTGATATAACAACACAGTCCTACATTAGACAGGACTTCCTGTTCCGTAATCACTTTTTTGTGTGGAACGCCTCATGAAAAAATTACTTTTAAACCTTTCTAAAGTTAAGTCATTCTCAGAAATTTTGATTCCAAACATGCCTAGTTTTCTTTAAAACATTGTCCCAATACAACATTGTTCCCCAAATATTTGGATGAAAAAAGATTTAGAAGAAGGAGACAAAAAGTATTCCACATTGTTTTCACTTTCAGGTACACTTGCAAACTTTGTCACATATATTATTTTAAAAGTCATCTTCCTATCTTTCAGGTAGATCACTTAAAGAGGCACTGGCACTTTGAAAAATAGTGCACTCTCGAGATTTTTCAAATTTATATTTTTTGAATGGTTATCAAAGCTGTATATACATAAGCCCTCACCAGTGAATTATTAAGCCCAAACCAGCGAACGATTCTATGAATTAATCTCCGCGACATTATTTTAGCATACGACGCTGAAGGCTTTAACACAAGAAAACACACGCGGAAGCGATTCCAACACATGCACCCTGTTTGACAGCTGTCCCTGGTGACCTTTGTGGTTTTTAAATATCATGAGGGAGAGTCGTTGATATTCATGTAATAGATGGCATGTGCTGATTAAGTACGGCAAACTTAAAATTAGCCACAAATTACCTGATGTCTTTAGCCTCTTATACCCCTACCCAGGACCCGGGTCGTTTTGCCGACCAATGGCCCAATGCAACGAGGTGCAATCTATTTTAATTTTTAAAAAAAAAAACGGCCCAGAATGCAATTAAAAACAAATTTTTTTGCGTTCTGCAATCGCTGCCGTTTTTTCCCTTTCCCGGCACAGAATAAGTAGCGTAAGTCTTACCGGCCCAGATGCAACGAAGACACATCGCGTATTTTCCCCGGGAAGCCGGCCCAGATGCAACGAGAAACATCGTGTCATTTTCCTCCCCTTCTCCCCGGAAGACGTCCAGATGCAAGAGGAACATCGCGCCTTTTCCGGAAAGATGACGTCCCGATGCAACGAGGACTCGTGCATTCCCGAGCGGCCCAGATGCAACGAAGAACATCGCGCCATTTCCGAAAGACGTCCCAGATCCAACGAAGAACATCGCGTGCGAATGCAATGAGAAACAGGATCCTAAATAAATAAATAATGGATGCGTACTGTACACTGATCTGAATGAAATCTGTAGCTTATATTTCGCGCCAGTCGTGAGCGGCGCTATTACGCTACGTCATAGTGTCGTGCGTGTCGCTATTACTCTAACGGCATGCTCCGGCTTACGTCATGAATTCGTTTATGATGCTAATTAAAAGTAGCTATATTCGAAAATGGTGATGGCGCTATCACCATCGATATCGAAATTGTCTATAAGCATTTGTACACAGTTTTCACCGCCTTATGAAAATCATTGCGCCTTCTGCAGGCAAACCCGTCCGAAATGCAGTAAAAAGCATCGCATCATTTCCTGGGAATAGACCTTCCCAGGTGCAACTAGGAACATCGCGTCATTTTCCGGGAAGACGGCCCAGATGCAAACGAGGGAACATCGCGTCATTTTTCCGTAAGACGGCCCAAATGCAACGAGTAACATCGCCTCATTTCCGTTAAGACGCCCAGATGCAATGAGGTTGTCAATGAGAGTCCTTTGCGCGACAAAAAAATAGTTTGTTGCCCGGCCGAGATGCAACGAGAAAAATTTTCCGACCGGTACCAAACTTTTCGTTGTCAATAAGACCGCATGCGTCTGAGCCGCGTTAGGGTTAATTTCCTATTTCATTCATATTTGGTTTTTTGGTGTTAACTTTTTTATGTGTCAAATATATCCCTATTCTTCCATGGCCTAGACTATCATTTGCAAGCTAAATTGGAAGAAATTCACTTTTGTTAAAAGGTGCCAGTGCCGCCTGCCGCCTTAAAAACTGGCATACACTCTGCTTCTTAGCATCTCTCTGTAATCCATATGTTTTTTATTATTTCTGTTAATTTAATAAAACACCTGAATCAAAGTGAGTGTTTTAAATGGTGTAGTTGGAATTAAACGCTGACAGGACAACAACAAGCACCTGTTTTGATTGTTACATACAACCAGCAATTTTAAAAGTAACACAACACCACGATAAAAACATTACAAGCTAGCTGCATCTGACATAATTTTGTACGACAAGCTTATTGAACTAGTGTGCCTGTATGCGGGTACAGCAACCGTTGGTTCAGCACAGTTTAACAATGTCATTTTTCGTTTAACACTGTTAAAATTATTCCATATGAAGCTTTCACTGTAGTATTTTTAATGATTGGATACAACCAATTTTTAGCATTGGTGGCTGCTGCTTCATTAAATAATGTATGATTCACTTTTGTGTTTGTGAATCATCACCACTGCCATGGATCATGAAATGTTCCCATCCTATATAAACTTAGTCAATACTGAGAGAACATGTGAAGAATAAATAACACAGCATACCAAATGGAACATTGAAATAAACTAGGTACAATCTTATCAGTTTAATGACCAATAACTTTTATATCCCACCTGAATTGTTTTTGTTAGAATATCGGACTCGTAGAATAACATAATGCAAATAGAGTTTTGTGATTAATACCAAATACAGCTTGTTATCCGTAAAAACAAGTAATCTAATCATAGAATGATTATGGGTTAGGATGAATCAGTTCTACAGCCAATTCCTGCCCTCTATGGAAAAAAATCTCTTTTGTTATTCCTTATAAATATAGAATGGGTTTTTTTTGGTGTTTTTTTTCCTTAGAAGACTGCATTTCATCACATTATTTTGGGCTCATTTTTTTTTTTTTTTTAACACCATAGAATATATTTATTTACACATTTCAAATGCAATGTGGCTTTTTGTAAATTTATTGTCAGAGCAAGAAATATTTTCTGAAATATGGGATAAACAAAATTGCCTTTCAAAGTAACAAGTGTGGAGTTTTAATCCGAACCTCTGTGATTTACATATACCACTGCGATTTACAGAAGCTGTGGGGAAACACCACAACCTCTGATTAAAGCCACTTTTTTGGGAAGTAGCAAGTATTGATTTTTTCACTATCCATTGTATGTTATACTCGTTAGTATACAAGATCACAGAGTGGGCGACTTTTACGTCTGTAAAAGGAGGTCAGAACCGGGGATCAGAATTGAATACAGAGGTCATCCCTGCAAAACTGAATTACTTACAAACTGCTCAGTTCGGGGCAGCCTTCATAGTGGCCCCTCACAAAATGCTCTTAAACGTAATCCCTATCCAAATTATACATCAATTCATCAATGGATCTACTTCTAGCTACCCTGCAAAAACCCTGTCCTTTAAGACTTGTCAGCTCATGTTGCAGACCATTAAGTAATATTGGCCTTCAGTGGTATAAGTTCCCTCATTTGCATGTTGAAGTCTGCGCGTCAAGATTAATGTTCTGTCAGTCAACAATCCAATCTCTTCCTTTCCATCTCAGTATTGTCTGTGGTTAGACTACTTTACAGTCTTTATCTACCATTTTAAAATTGGTACCCATGGTAAGATTCCCGTGTTTTTGAATAACAACTACGTCTGATGTTGGCATTTTCCTCTGATGCCTGCAGTTCTTTAGTTAGCTGAATGTCAATAAAATTATATTATGGTTAGAGATGCAATTGTCCATATTTGTAGAACATAGAAATGTTTATGCCAAAAAAAAAACAAAGGGGGCAGAACCATAAAAAAGTATTTTTTTTTATGTTTGGGCACTTTTACTGAATGAAATAAACATAATTATCAGTAAGCTAAAATATTTATTTAAAACCAATTGAATTATTTTAATGAATTCTAATGAATTGATCTAGTTTGGGATTATGAAATATTTTCTTGCATTACCCTCTGATAACCTAACTATTTAAAGTATCACATTATAATTACCCAGTCAGTTTTAGCAACTGTTTCTTCTGTTTTTTTCCCAATACACATGTATACACCTACCATCTTTAATCTTTCATGCTGTTTGCACACGCTTTTCCAATTCAGCCGGCTCCATTTTTCAACGGTATATCACCCTGTCAAATAAGTCCGGGGTTAATCTCCGCAAGGAATTTTGCGACCTGTTCTCATGTGATGAAGCAACGGTTTCCAAATAAAAGAGTGTTAAAATACCCCTGTTGTGTCAGACAGCAATAAATGCTGGTACGGACACATGGCTTTTCAAACAAATTGGGGTGTCCGCACTACACTAAGCTTTTGGCAGGGTTGCTAAATTGAGATAAAAAAACCTACACGGTAGCCATTTATTATAATCGGCATTCACAATGTTGCCATGTCTCCATTACCCTACTGATCTATTTTCCCTCTCTTATCCAATGCAGACATAGTGACTATCTCTCACCGGCTGGATTTCATGGATTGATTTACGTCCTCAACCCTGTGAACAGAGTTCATACTTCCTGCCCCCTCCTCCATTTAAAATGTTGTTTTTTCATGACCATATTTGGAAAAAATTGCATTCAATGAGTTCAAACAAGCCTATTCTTTGGTCATTGAGTTTTGATACATTCCCAAATGCTACCTAATGCATCAACCTATACAGAATCACTGAATTGAAAGGGTAGGTTAAGGAGTCTAGGAGATTAGAAATTGTTACCAGAATTTTGAACTTGACTTCAAAGTGTGAACATGGAACTTCTTCTTCTCCATAAATTCCTTCTTCCTGGAGGTAATTACAAAATATATACTACTAATCCCCATAAATGTAGCCTTACATAAACCCCAATATCCTAACCTAAACCATAACCTTAAACATTAACCATAAAGCTAAAGCCTGAACCATAACCCTAAACTACAAACCCTAACCCTAAACATTAATCATTGAATTCCGATGGTTTTACATAAGGTAGAATCCAGAAATCTCTGATTAAGGTGGTACAAACTATACAGTTTTTGGAATCCCTATGATAGATGGCAATATGGTATACATTTCAACATGATTGGTCATTTTAAAACGTTTGACCTCTGTGTAAACTTAAATTGCCCGATGTGAAAAAGTGATACACAATTGGAGAGTAGACCTACCTAGCATTGATTTATAGGGTCCATATAACTACCAAAGGTGTCCAAACCTTTTGTAGTGGGAAGGTAAATGAACTCCATAAATAAGGCCCCTATGGATATTTGGCTCCTGCTCTAAATTGGTAAGCTGTGGATGAGTGTACAGAGTAAGTGGGGTTTAAGAAGTCTTGCTTATGTTGTTTTTTTTCTAGGGTCTCGTTACTGTTGTAACTGTGATGTTTTTTGGTTAAATTGCTTGTTCGTAGTGGAGCTGGATTTTAGCATATAGTCTATCATAAATTGATGTTGCCCGCGGCATATTGTAAAATTATTTCCAGAATAGAATTGACTAGGAGGACACCCCTGCTGTTGTGAAGATTAAAGGCTGACTCACACATTTTCCCCCAGAAGGGCACCCTCAATTTCAATTCAAGTCCTGTTGTTTGGCATATGCATAATGCTTGTCCATATAACAATCTCTGTGTGAAATAGCTAGCTCAATCAAAGTCCTTCATATAGAACATCACAACTTTTTTTTTAAATGCTTAATTCTGATTTTTGTTATACACAGTAATCCTATGAACACGGAATGCCCCATATAAATGTTACTGCACATCACACGAAAAATCTTATGCATCTCAAACTTTGGAATTGTGCATTTTACAACTATCTTTAGTCTAGTTGACCATTTTATTATTACATTAAAAATATATTTTGAAATCTATGATCGGCCTTTAATTGCTTAATTTCATAAGACTTGTCAGCCTAGCCCTATCAGTCATTTTGGCTGACATACCCCACATAAATTCGTGACACCAGAAACTAACTTTGGTCTATCATCTATCTGTATTCTACCAAGTATATATAAGCCTACTGTTTGTGCATAAATGTTTGCAAGACTAACATATCAAACGTGTGGCGAGCAATAGGTGAGTGATTGTTACCCATCCACTTAACTTTATTGTGTATTCCCTGCGGCATTATCCATATATAGGTCTTTGAACTCGAGTGACAGTACACAACAAGATGCTGGACAAATAAGCATGATTTACTCTGTATCATTCCAACGCACACACTGATTCATTGGGGCCTATTTTCAGTGTTTTGCGGTTCAAGATATGGCTTTATTTCAGTGCACTGCTCTATGACTGGGGGTATCAATTTCAGTTAAACTGATGCCCTTTCTGGTTTGATGTCAATTTTTGATTATAAACTGGATAGCTTTTTCCTAATTTTTTAGTAGAATTTGAGAAAATTTCACCAATTTACTTATAGAGCTTGCACAGATATTATATTTCATTTTGACTATGTAGTGAAATATAAAATATTTGAAGATAAGAAGCTTTAAAAGGTGGTGCCAACTTTTAAAGGGATTAGCAGCTATAATGCTAGAGAATCAAAAATGTGCACATACATGTATTCAACTTATAAATCAGGGGAATAAAGTGTGTCCATTCCAATGTACTGCTTTATTGAGAAGCAAACCACGAAAAAATGAAGTATTTGAGGAATTTGTCTACCGTCTCCCGCAAATTGACATCATGGTGATGGCAATCTCAAAACTACACTAATCAGGGGCCTGCTATCACCTCTGATTGGTTTTTGTAAAGACAGACAAACAACACCATTACATCCTACCCCCACTCTCAATGGTTTTTTTTTTATTATTTCAAGGGGAAGCCCCCGTTCCTTTTCCTATTCTCTTTGCCGGCGATTTTACCCAGTGGTTTCCAAGTTTTTGGCACTCGGTAAGACAGAAAAATCGGCATCCCCCCGGGGCCGATTTTTTACAGCAAAATTGTCACCCGGGTGTGTGGTTGTGTCTTGTTTTTTCGAATCCCTTCCGGTCTCCCTTCTTTCCGAATCACTTTCTTGTTGTGTCAACCTCATCAACGCGCCATTCGTCGGTCCAATGGTTTTGAAAATAACATGTACAACAACATAAATGGGTTATTTCACTTGCACATTACCGCTCCTTGATTAAAATGCGACATTAAAAACCTTTTGCCCTATAGCACGCGATAGCACATGGGTCCTTATGACATCTACAGTCCTGTTTAACAAAATTAACACTGATTGCCGCCACATTGCCTCTAGGCGCACTATGATTGGACGATATGGGCATCAACAAAAACAAAAAAATGGGTAAGAAAAAGAAAAAATAACATGTTTTTTTTTTTTTTTTTTTTTTTTTTTTACAAATTTAATTAAAATACGTGTGTGACTCATTATCTAGAAACGCCTTTTCAAACCCGGAAGTCATTTTATCTTGGTCGTCATTTCTCCAGCTTCCAAATTTTTGTACATCTTTTGAACTTTTCCGTACACGTACTCATGTAATGTAATTTCTTCATTTTAAAGGTATTTCTACTCTTATTTTTTTAAGCATAAAATCTATTCTCCTTGGGCTTTTGGGACTGTTAACGATGCCCACGTGTTATGTGTCCTCCATTTTTCTTATTAAAAATATTATTTTTCTCAATTTGTTATATATTCGCAAGATCATTTCTCACTGTACAAATTATTTTGTTTTTACTATAAAAGAGAGAAAGGGCATACCCTAGTTTGTTTTTGCTAAGTGCACCCTGTTTAGATTGCACCATCGGGGAAGTGGGGAATTCCCAAGGATGCTAAACTTAGAAGCGGTTTATGTTTTTAAAAATCAAAAACATTGCAAGATCTGGGAATTCCCCCGTAAAGTTTATATATAGAGTGATGTAATTCGGGTGATGAATTCCGATTGGTCATCTAGTGTAATGTTATTTTATGTATGAGAATGATGTATTGATTATTGTTGAAAGGGGTAATCTATCTGGTGTAGTAGTTAAATACTATCACTGGAAGGACGGTCTCTGCCATCATCCATTACTAACAAGTAGTTAGAAGATAGCTAGTTTTATAGCACAATACTGGTAGTTTGAGTCCCACACAGTGCCAGGATTTATTATATTGTTAATTCCATGTGAGCAAGTCTGTAATTATTCTAACGGTCTGTCTTTGAAGCCGAAAGTTCTGGGAATCAAAATAGGATTCCAAATTGTGGAACAGATAGAAACGTGTGATTATCTTGGACGAATATACTGTGGATTTATTATCGTCGAGGGACTGAATTTAACCTTGACGTCTTTAACTGCTGGACAAGATTCCCTTCAGGACTGAGAAGAATATCCTTGGAATATAATACCTGAGGAGTTTTGAATGAACTTGTGCGCTGTCCCATTTGGAAGTCTTCGCTTTGAGGACATTATCATCGTTGAACAGCAAACACTTCTTGTGGAAATTAATGGACATTCTTGTTTACAATTCAGTATACATGTAATCTTAATATTGAGTGTAATTTTATGTAAAGTTGATTTGGAATACCAATTCTTGAACCCAATTACAAATCATTAAAATCTGTTGATTATATATAAATTCAGATCATTTGTGCACAAGGCGCGTTTTATTAGTGTTTTAAAGGTATTCTGCCTTATACGTCTACGAGGACGTCATAACCACCGTAATTAATCTGTCAATTTTGGACTTTATTTTTGAGACTTTCCCCCATTGTACGTGTGCATTAAAATTTAATAAAAAAAATAAACTCCCTGTCCGGTGGCCAAAACGTCTCCCTTTTCCCTTACAAAACACCCCAATATTTCCCCTTCATCCTTCCTTTTTGGTATTTATTTCTCTCTTTCCTTTTCTCGGCACATTTCATCCCTTCCTCACCGGTTCGCCCCGGGTCCCCCTCTTATGGAAATGCTTGAGGTCAAATGTATTGTTCATGGTGCACGATATCACGTTTAAAATCCGTGATATTCACCTGGAAGGAATTCTTTTATCCTAAGGCATAATTTTGATACCATGTATAGAAATTACAGAACCGATAAAAAGTACACTTTCTTTAATACACTATCCATGTCATTACAAAAAATACAAAATATGAATTTTGATGATTTTTTTCTATGTACGATTACTGTTCATTAAATTATAGCTTAGACCCGCGGTTTTTAATTAATATTAGACCAAGTATATGTGCTGGGAAAAATTGTGAAAAGAAAGTTTGGTATCCATCCTAATTACCCAAAAGTTTTTGAAGGTGCATGCTGAAAAGTATTCTTCACACCCAATTCTAATTCAATTATTTGATTTTTGGCCACAACTCGGCAAGGAATCGGAACAAGTCGAATATTGGTAATGAGCATAAACTTTTCAGGAATGTTCAAGTTAAAGATATGGTGTGTAAAATGTTGCAGTCGCTCTTGACAGTAGAGACATTGATCGATATCTGAACAATGTTTGAACCGTGTCTATCCGATTGTTATAGACAAAAATATCTCGCTTCAAACTTTCAAAGAAATACAGGGGAGTCCAAAAAACTTGACCCTGATGTGTCCGCCATTTCGTATTTTTACGTAACATAATTATAACATATTTGATATCAATGAAAGCTGGTTCATATCTTTAATTTACGGCAAAGATCCATTCACATCGCCGTCGGTATAGAACGAGTACAGTCGTTTGAATAGTAGTCGGTTTTCTGCTCTGTCAGGATTCACATTGAAATGTCGGCGTTCAGCGAAGGCAATCAATGTCCAGAAGAAAATCGGGGCTATTTATCACTGGCAGATCGATTCGAAAGACTGTGGCTCGGCCTATACTTAACGATTGGAATGATCGTTGCAGCAAATTAAAATAATGAAATAAGCTTTCCGCAGATAACCACATATGTTAGATATAATATTATAAACATTCAAAAATGCGCGGGACACAATCCAGGTCAAGTTTTTGACTCACCTTTTTAAATACATTTCTTGATTTGTCTTCTAAGAAGAAGATGACACAATAGGTACAAGACGTTGTCCGACCAAGGTCTCTGGTCCGTCGATATTGATCGCAGTGGGTATCGCGATAGACTGGCAGCCAGCAGGTTTTGATCATACGAATGATATACCAATATCTGAATACGGGAAAATTCAGAGAAAAATATAACTTTTGCAAATATGAACGTCTGCCGGAGACCTGCTGCTGCCTGTGGCCCCAGGAGAGGGGTAAAGTTACTATGGGGGTCAAATGTTTGAACTGTTCTAAATCTTATGAAATATAGCTCAAATTATTCCTTAGGTAACCAGGAGTAAAAAAGTCAATTGGGTCACATGCGTGTGGTGCCTCTTTTCCAAGATATTTGGGAAAATAGGCTAAAGGTCATTTGTTTATTCAAGAAAGGTCAACGTTGTAGTATCCAGATTACTTTGTAAAAAATATCAAAAATGTATTTAATGATACTGATTCAAATTAGGCTTTTTTATTTTGCTTAGGGTTGGTTCCCCTTTAATAGGGAGGGGTATATCTTGTTCCCCTCCCATTATAACAACAAGAAGATGCCGAAAATGCAAAAGCATTTCATATTTGGAATCAGTATCATTTAACCTTTTTTCTCTACTACACCGATAGTCGCTTCCTACCTCGAATGTATAATGCCAAAGACCACCTCACACGTCATTTGTTAATGGTACCGAATGTTGGACAGATCATTTGCAACTTTGACAGAAAAAGGGTAAAATTTCAATTCGCTAGTGAAGTGTTACGTGTAATCCGGTCGTTACTATGTCAACTGGATCACGCTTTTGAGTCCTACACCACGATCGAAATGATCACTACACAAAGTCTACGGCGTGCAATAACATTACAAAAGGTGCGTGATCCAGTAACCAGGGAGTTATGTAACCACTTTGATGGTGAATAGATTTGTAGGTAAAATTCTATCCATATGTTTTGAAATTAAAAATTCTGTTGGGTAATTTCATGAATACAAACTTTTCTTTCACAATTTTTCTCTGACACCTCTACCTTGTCCAATATTAATTAAAAACCTAGGGTCTAAGCTAATTGAATGGACAGTAGCAAATCGCTGCTTGCCCTTTAAGACACCCTGTACCACCAATTAATTTCCTTTTATCTTATGTGGAAGATCTTAGAATTATCTAACCTAGATGGAAACACTACAGAAATTGCTGTTCAGCTTCTTAGTTTCAAAATACCCAGAGATACTGCAGAAAAGAGATCACATATCTCTATTTTTATGGCAGTATTTCTCATGCAACACCAAACTACATGTTTTAATGTATTTAAGGGCAGAGGTATTTATTTTGGGCATGCCCTACATTTTGGTATTAAGGAATTACAAATGGATTACAAAATATTCACTGCAGCAACAAATAATAAATATTTGTACTGTTTAAAAATGCACATGTTCATTCAACTATCTGAGCAAAATAATGGCTTATGATGGCAAACACCAAACTTTAAAAAAAATAAGTAACAAAATTATGGCTAATGCAGCTGTGCTTTTTCAAGGAAAAGGATTTTAAAAATCAGCTCTGGAACACACCTCCTTCTGGACTGCATACATGATAAATCATTTCTTACTTGTGCCATTAGTGGTTGAATAAACATTTAATCTTGCATCAAATTTGACATTGCAATTTTAATGACCGTCCCCCCTGTATATGTTATCTAATAAATTGCTGTCATCAATATGGCAGGGTCTTCTGCCATTTATTTATGTATTCATGCATGTGCCACTCAGCCTTTGTTGATTATATAGGCAACCATGCTATCTTCAGTAGACAGCACGATTTCATAAAGTGACACACATTAAGACTTGACTCTCTAACCTGTATAGCCATTAGTAGTTTATTTGAGCATCTAATTTTGTAGCAGATATGACATCAGCATGTTTAATGGTTCTTTCTAATGCACATGATGCATATCCTTTGGATATTATTGTCGTATTAGCTAAGGACATAATCATGGAATTTTGGTGGAAAATTATTTTCACCAAATTTGATTTAAATTGACAGAATGTGCTCACAAAAGCTTATTCATTAAAGTGGGTACCACTTGGAACTTATATTGGGGGTAATTTTCTCAAAAACACAGGTGATATATACACTGATATATAATCTGTGTGTATGCATAGTAAACCTGTTAGCCTTAGTAGTTTAAGCACATGCGTACCGTGCATCGTCCATAGGGGGCAAATTTCCAAGTCGTCTCGCAAGAGGGTGCAAAATTCCCAAGTCGTCGTGTATGTGCTCCAATTAATTGTTTGAATTTTAACTCATTGTGCACTCATTGGCAGATAATCCCTCTGTTCGTAGTTCAATTTGTTGGAATGGTTAGTGCTAGAGAAGACTTTTTCTACATATATAAACAAATATGACTGCACTATCTTTGTGAAATAAGTGAAAATACCTCCCATTTGTGACTGGATACCATGGTCCTCTTTTCCCGGTAGATATTTTGCACCATTTCCTCAAGAGCAATCAATGTATTATGTTTAGTAGATAGTATCATTGTATCATAATTGTAGCATGATGCTACTAAGCTATTTTGTTATCTTCAGTAGATAGCAACATGTTGATATGACTTCACGAAGCTATTTCATGTTATGTTGATGTAGATTATGATTCATCCAGTAGAGAATAATATAGAAGAAATTATGAATCAATTACTGGACTAACCTTTCAGAGGTTAAGAACTGCAATATTTTGTCCGAACTTCATCAGGTAACTGCGATGTTTCAGGTTGGTCACGTGTCAAACATGCATGGGATCAATCTTTAATTGGTGTTCCCCGCTGTTTGGCAACCGTGACCAACCCGAAACATTTAATCTTAATTAGATAGCAACATGTTAATATGGAATCACTAACTACTTCATTTCACGCTTCTCAGTAGATAGCAAATGTTAATATGACACAATAAGCTTTTTCAGTATCTTCAGTTAGATAGAACAATTAGCATGATGACACTTAAAATAGTTTGCGCTATAAGTAGACGATGACAGCATGTTAGCAGACATCATAAGCTATTTCATGATAGCATATGTTAATATGCTATCCACTAAGATATTTCATTTTATCTTCAGTAGATAACAACATGTCAATATGACACCACTAAGCTATTTCATGTGATCTTCAGTATAGCAACATGTCAATATGCCACACTAAGCTTTTCATTGTATCTCAGTAGATATCAAAATGTCAATGACACCATAAGCTATTCATGTTATCTTCAGTAGAAAGCAAATATGCAATATGAACACCATTAAGCTATTTCATGTTATGTTAGTAGATAACCCAACATGTACTTTGACATCAAAAGTTATTGAATGTCGTCTTTAGTAGATAGCATCATGATAATATGCTATCACGCTAATCTCGAGATAGCTTAGTTGATATTTCATGTTATCTTTAGTATATAACAACTTGCTAATGACATCACTAAGCTATTTCATGTTGTATTCAGTCAACTTAATCATGAGCTATTTCATGATTCTTATTAGATAGTACTTTATGCTCCAGCAGTTCGTGGTTATCTTCAGTAGATTGCAACATGTTAGCATGATGCCACTAAGACTTTTTATGCTATCATCAGTATACAGCAACATGTAAATAGTAATAACTAAGCAATTAATGCTATCTTCCGTAGATAGCAACATGATACTATGTCACTAAGCATTTTGTGCCTATTCAATAGATAGCACATGGGTCTGTACTATGGTATCACTATCTTCAGTAGATAGCAATTAATATAGCATGTGGTGACTAGGTTATATGCTAGTCTGGTACATACACATGGGTATAGTCACTAAGATCTTGTGTGCTATCTTCAGTAGATAGCACCATTCAACTTACATTTAGCTAGTTCATGCTATTCACAGTAAATAGGCCTTAAAATAGTTTAGTGATGTATAGTATGTGTGTGCTAGATAGCAACAGGTACTTCTCATGATATTGCTAAGATTATTCATGCTATCTTCAGTAGAATGCCATCATGCGCTACTCATGTCACTTTAAGCTGTTTTGTGATTAGTCTTCAGTTCATAGCAACATACTATGACCTCACTAAGCCATTTCATGTTCTCTTCAGTGAAGAGCACAAAATAGTTTGTGACTTAGTATGTGTACTATATTCAGTAGATAGATTAGTGATATCATAGGTAGTATGAGGCCGCTAAGACGCAAAAGTCAAAATGTCCGTATTTTTATGTTAAAAACTGTATGCCAAGTGTCAAGTAGGTGTTGGGTTGTGTGTGTTTTCTATTTATAGTTTTGGGGGGCAATTCTTGACCAAGATTTTAATTCACTAAATATTTACCTTCAAAAGTCAGGTATGGTAGCGAATTAGAGAAAAAATAAACATTTTTTATTGTTATTCTCAGCTAGAAGACTTCACTAGAAGACTTCACTAGAAGTGAATTTCTGCAATAATGTAATGCAATCCAACAAACCACAGTCATAACCTCTGCACTTCTAGACCAACAGCAAAAACAGGAACTTAAAATAAGGTACACCACTCAGTAAATGGGCCATTACAAGATATGCATAATACTCTAGACAGAACCATGAAGTCATGCGAATATGAAAACCATATTTTTATGGGATTTTAAAAAATTAACGCTCATATATAGATCTGTACGGGGTTCAGCCTTGTTTTGATTTCATGTGGGATGATTGCCACTTCCACTAGATACTCTGCTCTAGTTAAATATCCCAACATGCCACTTTAGTGGAAAAAGGCTGTCACTATTGTCTCAAATTCAGCTTGATATTTCCATACCAAAGACTACTTCTTCAGTTGCGACACCTCGTCGATATGGATTACCAGTTCAGCTCTTGAACATAAAGTCTGAGTTGTCAGCATTCTAGCATGCCTAAGATATGGCAAATAATGTGGCATAGAGATTCCTATGGCATGAGCACTTCAACCGAGACAGCTCGTTCCATTGTGCATTATCCCTGATGCGGTTTTGGCTTACGAAGGAAGTAAGTCTATAAAGAGAGGCTGGGTGATAGATCAATATGTCTGCAAACTTTATTTCCCATTACTCCACAGTATGAAAACACAACAGTGATATGGAGGAGTGAGCCAAAAGGTCTGATATGGCCCAAAAACACTCCCCCCCTTGGAATACATTAACACGCAAGAAACAGGGGCATCATAACTATCAAGAAACGCACAGAAAGTGTTACATTGTAACACTGTAACCATTTCTTGTTAGACAAAATCATAGTCCATACTATGGTCACG
>JAMKCH010044498.1:0-12165 GCA_023653785.1 Ophioderma brevispina
AAGTGTATGAGTCTATTGACCTTCCTGGAAAGTTGAATTACAAGCAGTGGCCAAAAATATGTCTGTGGACATAAAACCTGCACTTTTGAACCTAGGGGGTGTCGCGTGGGGCAAAATCTACTTGCAATCAAGAACCCTTCATAAATCAATTGACACTCTTCTTCTTGAACACTATTAAACTCTGGTGGGGGGGGGGTGGTTGTGGTCTGTGTAACACTAACATTTTCAATGACAAATATTGGTGAATAATATTAATTGGTTTTTCATTGTTGTTGGACCAAGTGACCGATGTTCCACAACTATAAATTATTTTTAACACTGTACAAGTGTACACCAATGCAGCCCGGTATGAGTGAACAGAGTATATGCTATGATGTAACAGGTGGAGCCAGAGCGCATATGGTCTTGCCAGGGAGCACCTTTTAGCTAACCTACAACATTATGTTAGCTACAATAATTACAAAACAACAAAATCGCTACTCAACTCGCTACAAAACCAACGTCGCCGTACACCTCTCCATACAACTCCGCCCTTAAACCAATATCTAGGCCGACATAGTTAAAACCAATGTTAGCTAGCGCACAATTACAACTTGCTCCCCAACTCGCCCATACAACTCGCTTCAAACTCGCCCACAACTCCCCACAACTCGCCCAAACACAACTCGCATTTTCACAACTCGCACTTTAGACATCCTACTAACTATACATACAACCCATTTATTATGATTAGGTGATCAGATTGATTATGAGCTGTTGTCTTCCTGTGAACTATTATATTATTACATGAGACCCCGCGTGGTAATCACCACATAAGTGACAGCGCCCCTTGGGCAAGTCAATACCCAGTTTTACATTTTACTTTTCATCTTGGAATGATTTAGGGGATCATTATTAGACGTGTGTTTTCTAACGTCGAAAAGATGGGTAAGAGCGCTTTGCGGTCCTGATTTTACGTACGCCTAAAGCAATATCATCACCGCCGTGTTGAAAAACAAGCCTGGGCGCAAAATAAAAATGCCATAAAAGGTTTTGAGATCCCAAAATATCACTTAGGTTCTTATCCCAACAATTTGCCATTTTAATTCATTACAAAACGTGTCTCCTTGTCATGGAAGTTAAAAATTGTTTTCGTGTAGTCTTGGATAACATTTATATCTGTACATATGCAGTTTAAGTGTCCACTGGAATGGCGATTTTTGTCATAAAACAATGGAGCGGTTTTGAACTGGGCAGACAGGCTACGTGCATTTTCGGGGCGGAAACATAACTTAATCTTAGTCCGGGGGCCCATCCCTTCAACGGATATATGGAAAATTAATCATAAATTGAGTGCAACGAACCGCAAATCTGGTACTGGCAGCTCATTGACTATTATGATAATCTCGCGCCTGTTATGTAACGTGCAATCCAGTACAACGACCACATCAGTTAGACTAAATCCCGTTGGCCACATGGTTATCTCTGAAAAAGAACAAACACACAAATAGTCCTACCAATAGTTCTTATTTATGGATAAGAAGTAGAGGAGTAACATCATGACTAAGGACTAGGGGGGCAACGACTCGTACAGAGTTAATGATCAGATAATCAATCAGCGAACTACCAAGATCATCAACCGTCACTGGATTCACTGATAATATCTAGAAAACCACAACCATAGACCAGAGGGAAAAAAGATCTCTATGGGATTCACACCAGTAAATAAAACTTGAGAAAACAGGTAAGTCTAGCCCCACTGCAAAATGTAGGCCGTTTTTTTTTTTTTGTGATCCTCGCTAGTTACCCAACAACTGAAGAGCAAATTGCGAGACCTGGGTTTCAATCATTGGTTGCTATCATATGAAGTATAGAATGGTGGAAAATATAAAAAAAAAAAGGTGTCATTCATATGTTATTTTGAGCGACCAAACCATTTAACCGTATTCGTACAGGGAAACAACCTCCTGACTGAAAAAAGTGCTCTGACCTCAGGGTCCGGGTTTGCATGCTAGTCTTACGGTTCCCGTAGCTCGAAAATTTTGGGGATGATACTACTAGTTTCATGATTGATTGGGTGGAGATATGATGACCTCAAGCAGAATGAAGCTTTTTAAGGTCTGAGATGTTCCACTTGATGATTGGAAAATGAAGTTTTCATCTCGGCCATTTGTTACAGTAACGAATGGGACCAGGATTTAGTGGTGAGAAACCATATAGCGGCAGTGTGAAGGCGACTAGCGGAAAAATAATTTGTGACCTCCAACTGGCCTCGGTAAGTTAAAAGTTGAATTGTCAAACTTGGTTTCAAAACACCAGTGATACTAAAGCATCCCCCGGCCTAGGGTTGTCTGTGCAGAGCGGGGGGGGGGGGGGGGGGGGGTTCAGCGCAGGAGAACTGTTCGAGAAGGAAGGCAAGGTAAGTTTGTGAATGGGGCGGTAAAACACTCTAGGCTGGGGGAGTTATGAAGCGCTGTAAAATGGACCGAGTCTAAGTGAAAATTCACGCGTCTGGCTTGCGCAATGTGTTAGCCGATGAAATAGCCACAATATATGGATTAAAGATAGGCCATGACAACGGTTGTGATGTACATGCCGGGTTTTACCAGTGATAGCGGCTCTTCTTTTATCCGGAAAGTAAAAATACATGTTAAATTGAAAGTGTTTATCAGCTATAATAGGCCTTCGGTGTGACATGTTTACAAGCACTAACCCCCTCCCCGAGTAAATCCCCTCCCCGAGTAAGCCCCTCCCTTCACTTCTCACAGGCCAGGCACTATAAGGAGCAAAGAGTAAGTTATTTTATTTCTGATATATGCTTTAAAGCAATGGAAAACAGAAAGTGTTTTTTGGTGACTCCTATCTAAGAAATCTTCAGTAGATAGCAGAATATTGATATTTTAGGACAATACTATTTTGTTGCTCACTTAATTAAAAAAAAAATAAATTGTTCTCATGAATGATCACAACATGTGTAGGGGGTTTCAAATAGACATGAAATGCATTAATTTAGAAATCTGAGGTCTCTATAGCGGCAGTGTGAAGATACTAGCGAAAATAATTTGTGACCTCCACCTGACCTCGGTAAGTAAATTTGATCTTGTCAACTTGTTTTCAAATCACCAGTGATACTAAAGCATCCACCTGGCCTAGTGTTGTCTTTGCAGAGCGGGGAGGGGGGGGGGTCAGCGCAGGAGAACTGTTCGAGCGGCAAGGCAAGGTAAGTGTGAATGGAGCTGTAAAACACTCTAGGCTGGCGGAGGTTTATGAAGCGAATGTAAAATGACCGAGTCTAAGGTGCAAAATTCAGCAGTCTGGCTTGTGCAATGTTTTGGAAAAAAAAAAAAAAAAAAAAAAAGACAATGATGTTGCTATTGCACCGCTAACGATAGATTTATTCGCTTAGCACGTACTTTCGTAGAAATAATCATCGCAGGGACAAATCCATGAGTTGCCAAACAATTTATAAAGAAATAATTTATTAAACTAAAAGTAGCAAATACAAGTAAATTAATACAATGTTGTCAAGTAACAGTCAAGGAGAATATCTGACAAGATGAGACAATATAGTATAAACAGTAAAATGCGATAATCAGGATACACCCAATTCTGTTTTCAGATAAATGCAGTGTTGGCTGGAACTTAGGTTTCTGGATAACCAGAGACATCTTCTCTGTGATAACGGTTGACTATAGATCAATTGTTTAGCTTGTCAGCTAACACACAGGTATTCCTTCAACAGAGAGGTGCAAAACGTAACATAAAAACGTTAGCGATTACAATTTAAAGTTACCACATACCTTTTCCACTCCTTACAAAACTTACAACAAACTCTTACACCTCCGTAAACATAGCTTTAAGACTCCCTTATACATCTAGTGTTGTCTGTGCAGAGCGGGGAGGCGCAGGAGAACTGTTCGAGCGGCAAGGCAAGGTAAGTGTGAATGAAGCTGTAAAACACTCTAAGCTGGCGGATGTTTATGAAGCGAATGTAAAATGACCGCGTCTAAGGTGCAAAATTCAGCAGTCTGGCTTGTGCAATGTTTTGGCCGATTAAATAGCCACAATATATGGATAAAAGATAGGCCATGACAACTTTTGTGATGTACATGCCGGGTTTTACTAGTGATGGCGGCTCTTCTTTTATCCGGAAAGTGAAAATACATGTTAAATTGAAAGTGTTTATCAGCTATAAAAGGCCTTTGGTGTGACATGTTTACAAGCACCCCACCTCGAGTAAACCCCCTCCCCGAGTAAGCCCCTCCCTTCACTTCTCAAAGGCCAGGCACTATAAGGAGCAAAGAGTAAGTTATTTTATTTCTGATATATGCTTTAAAGCAAGGGAAAACAGAAATTGTTTTTTGGTGAGTCCTATCTAAGAAATCTTCAGTAGATAGCAGAATATGGATATTTTAGGACAATACTATTTTGTTGCTCACTTAATTAAAAAAAATAAATTGTTCTTATGAATGATCACAACATGTGAAGGGGGTTTCAAATAGACATGAAATGCATTAATTTAGAAATCTGAGGTCTCTATAGCGGCAGTGTGAAGAAAGTAGCGAAAATAATTTGTGACCTCCACCTGACGTCGGTAAGTAAATTTGATCTTGTCAACTTGTTTCAAAACACCAGGCTTACTAAGCATCCCCCTGGCCTAGGGTTGTCTGTGCAGAGCGGGGGGGGGGGGAGTCAGCGCAGGAGAACTGTTCGAGCGGCAAGCAATGTAAGTGTGAATGGAGCTGTAATTAAAACACTCTAGGCTGGCGAAGGTTTATGAGCCGAATGTATAAATTATCCGAGTCTAAGGTCGCAAAATTCAGCAGGTCTGGCTTGTGCACTGTTTTGGCGATTAAATAGCCACAAAGAATGGATTAAAAGATAGCCTGCAAACTTTTGTTGATGTTAACATGCCGGGTTTTACCAGTGATGGCGCTCTTCTTTTATACAGGAAGACAGAAAGTGAAAATAATGTAAATTGCAAGTTGTTTAGCAGACTATGACTGGCCGTTGGTGTGACACTGTTTACAAAGCACCCCCGAGTAAACCCCCTTCCCGAAATAAACCCCTCCCCGAGTAAGCCCCTCCCTTCCTTCTCAAAGGTCAGGGGCCACTTAGAAGCAAAGAGTAAGGTATTTTGTTTCTGATATATGCTTTAAAGAAAATAGAAAAAGAGAAAGGTTTTTGGGAGTCCTATCTAAGAAATCTTAAGTAGGTAGCAGAAAAGGGAATATTTAGGACAATACTATTTTGTTGCTCCTAATTAAAAAAAAAAATTTAATTGTTTAGAAGATCACAACATGTGAAGGGGTTTCAAATAGACATGAAATGCATTAATTAGAAATCTTAGGTCTCTATAGGATTCACACCAAGAAATAACTTGAGACTCAAGTAAGTTCAGCCCCCACTGCAAATGAGCGTTTTTTTTTTTTTTTTTGGTGACCCCGCCTCATATACCCTAAAAACTGAGAAAATTTGCGAGACCTGGGTGTTCAAATCATGGTTTCTTATCATATATAGGTATAAAATCGTATGGAATATCAAAAAAAGGTGGTCATTGTATGTTATTTTGCCGACAAACCAATTTTTAAAACCGTTTCGTACAGGGAACACCTGACTGAAACAGAATGATCGCTTTACGGTCTGAGAGTTCCAGTGTATGAGAAAATGACTTTTCACATCCTCGGCCATTTTGTACAGTAACGAATGGGAACCAGGATTTAGTGGTGTGAACCCTGATAGTAGTCGAATATTTCGAGTGAGGACCCCAACTCATTTATATAATGAAATTCCTGGATTTGTTTTGAGATATTTGCAAATTTTTTAATTGACAATAAGTAGTCATTAATGGTCATTCCACTGCATAGCTGATCTCAGCGTGTTTCAATGAAGAAATAATAGGGGCTGACCCAGAGATTTTTCGAAATAATGTTGTTTATTAATATTAAAATATCAAACTATTTTCGATTTGATGAGCTAGCACAGACGCATAGTATAACTACCATAGGATAGAAATTCGAATTTTATCATAAAGTTGTGATATGAAAGACATCGATGTAGCTTAGCTATTTTCCACAGTGATTAGTACATGGGACCAGTTTACGTACATGCTAAAAAAAACAAGATTTTTGTTAGAAAATTGAAGCCGCCATCCCAGGAAAGTCTCCTGTCAATTTATACACAGTGATTAGTTTCATCAGAGAGGCTTTTAAGGCGTTATTCGTGCCACGCGGTACCTAGAGCAACTAACGACAAAGACAGTTGATCATTAATGAGCCGTATGCGTGATCTGCGTTACTTAAACATTTTCTTCTCAATGGCAAGACCAACGTTAGTTGCATCTACGTTGGTCTTGCATTACAAGGAGATATGATTTGCAATCACTCTTCTTGGTAAATAATATTTAATTACTTTTTTGTCAACCGAAGACGATAAACATTCAAATATCTTAAGGATGCGTGGATTTGATACTCGTCAGTCCCCTCCCGAGCCCTTTTGTAATCCCTCGCCCTAACGGGGAGGTTACCCACGATCAATGGATTTTCGCCAGGAATTTTCATTATAAAACCCCCATTCCCGTAACATTTGAATACCACATGATTATAGCTTTTTTTTTTTTTTCCTCCATTGGTGTCAAACTATGTACAAACATTTCCATATGACGTCGCTGTTGTACGTCATAGTCAAAGCAAGTATGAAAATAACTGATATAAGTGGAAAGAGGGAGAGTGGGCAAGAGGACTGCAAAGGACAGGAGGAGCGAAGAGGGGGCGGGGGGGGGAGGGGAGACGGTAAGGCGGAGGGAGAGATGGACGGTGGGGACTCAGTTGGAGGAGCCAAGGGAAAAGACGCACGACCACCAAAACACGAGGGATGTTGTGAGAGTGACAGTATTGTTGGTTCTTTGGACATACGCTACGAATGTGTACTTCTCTTCCAAAAATGGTGGTGGGGGTTGGACACCCCATTGATCACTTCGGGGATCACCCTGTACCATACCTATACCTCGATGAAAACTGTTTGCAAGAAAAGGATCGTAAAATGACAATTGATCATGCATTAAAGCCACCGTTTGTCAAAAAAAATAATTGTTTTTAATGGTTTGTTTACTATTATAAAAGTCGGTAAACCAACTTTTTAAGATCTAGGAACAGTCGTGATGGCGTACCCCTCCCAAATTTGGTGGACGAACGAAGGTTTTAAAGAACCATACTGTAATGTTCTCATGATGATCACAACATGGTTAGGGGGTTCAAGTAGACATGAATGGAAATGCATTAATTGAGAAATCTGAGTCTCTGCTATATCGGCATGTGTGACGATTATAGCCGAAAACATAATTGTGACCTCCACCCTGACCTCGGTAGGAAATTTGATTGTCATACTTGTTTTCAAAATCAACCAGTGATATAAGCATCCACCTGGCCTAGCCTAGTGTTGTCTGTGCAGAGCGGTGGGGGGGGGGGGAGGGGAGTGTCAGGCGGAGAACTGTTTGAGCGCAAGCAATGTAAGTGTGAATGGAGCTGTAAACACTCTAGGCTGGCGGGGGTTTATGAAGGAATGTAACTAAAATTACCGAGTCAAGGTGCAAATTCAGCGTCTGGCTTTTGTGCAATGTTTTGGCGATAAATGCACAATTTATATGGATAAAAGATAGGCCATGACACATTTGTGATGACATGCGGGTTTACCAGTGATGGAGGCTCTTCTTTTATCCTGGGAAAGTGAAAAAACATGTTAAATTTAAATGTTTACCAGCAAAGAGGCCTGTGGTGTGACAGTTTACAAGCAACCTCCTCCCCCGAGTAAACCCCCTTCCCGAAAAAAAAACACTCCCGAGGTAAGAGTGGGTAAGGCCCCTCCCTTCATTTCAAAGGTCAGGCATATAAGAAGCAAAGAGTAAGTTATTGTGTTTCTGATATATGCTTTAAAGAAATAGAAAACAGAAAGTGTTTTTGGGAGTCCGATCTAAGAAATCTTAAGTCAGATAGCAGAAAATGGATAGTTTAGGACAATACTATTTTGTTGCACACTCGCAATTAAAAAATAAATTGTTATCATGGAAAGCATCACAACATTTGAAGGGGGTTTCAAATAGACAGCAAGGCATTATTAGAAATCTGAGGTCTTCTCTGGCTTCACACAGTAAATAACTTGAGAATCAAGTAATGAAGTCCAGCCCCCCCACTGCAAATGAGGGTTTTTTTTTTTTTTTTTTTTTTTTTTTTGGTGACCCTCGCCTAAGTAACCCTAAAACTGAGAGAACTTGCGAGACCTGGGTTTCAATCATGGTTGAATCAATATTAGGTATAAAATCATGTAGGACTATCAAAAAAAGGTTGTCATTGAATTGTGATTTGATCCGGACCAACCAATTTTAACCGTATTCGTACAGGGAACACCTGACGGAAAAAGCAGAAGGATAGCTTAAACTAAGTTGCAAAGGGGTTTTCACTCCTCGTTGGTGACCAAGGGGGGGGGTGGGGGTTCCATGGGGACACCCCCCCCCCTAAGGGAAGGAAACCACTTCCAGAGGGAAAGTTTTGCAGGAAATTATACCACATGTGAAGTGTCATAAGACAACCCAAATCAGCAAACAACAAAATGAAATTTGTTATTTGTGGCTGCAAAATTAGGGCAAAACATTGTTTTCAAAAACACGCGAAAATTGGGAAAAAAAGACGGATAATTCAAATAAGCCTTGTGCCTGACCCCAAACATTTGAAAAAACTTATTTTATTGTATTCTATTCTAGAAAACACCAAATTAATATATTTAACACAAAACTAGCAATTTTAGGGAATCCTGTATTTTTACGGGTGTTGTAAAGCACGTCCATTTTCCCATACGAGTTTGTACAGTTAACGGTTTGGCAACATCCATGATGAAATGGTTTGTTTTCAGCACATAAGGTTAATTTTTTGTAATGTTACTAATAATGTTTACTTACAGTATGTGTGAAACTTATATCAGCAAAACATTGCTTTGGTTGTGGGTTCTTATTCTTATTTTAAAAAAGTATTTGAAATGACTTCCGTTAGTGCCCAAGGGGGGTTCCATGGACCCCCACTAATTAACTCATCTCATTAACGGCCTGGCCCATTTTAATTATTTTGGTATGAAAAGAAAAGCGAATTTAAAAGAAGACAATTACAAAAAATTTCGGCTGCACAAAAATCCCACGCGTAAAAGCGGCAGCGCGAAAACACACATTTTGGGGGTACCTAGGAAACCCCCCCCCCCCTTGGGGGGCCAAAACTTTAAAGTGGTAAAGGTCTGAGTGTTCATTGAGGAGAAAAATGACGTGTCATCGCGGCCCATTTTGTACGTAAAGAATGGGACAGGATTTAGTTGGTTGTGAAAACCTGATGTTAGGAAAAAGTCGAATATGTTGAGTGAGTACCAACTCTTTTAAATTGAAATCTGGATTGTTTTGAGACATATTGCAAATTTTATTGACAATAATAGTCATTAATGTCAGTCCACTGCAAGCTGATCCTCAAGCGTGATTTCAATGAGAGGAATTGAGGGTGAATCAGAGATTTCGAAAAATAATGTTGGGATTAAATTTAAAAATATAAACTATTTTCGTGGCTGAGCTAGCAAAAAGACGCCATTAGTATAACATACCATGTTTGTGGATACTGTAAATCGGAATGTTACAAGTTGTGATATGAAACCCGACACGATTTAAGCTTAGCTATTTTCACACAGTGATTTTAGTATGTGGACAGATTATGTTACATGCTAAAAAAACAAGATTTTTGTTAGAAAATTGGAAGCCGTTCAATCCTCAGGTATAGTCTCTGAATGTATACATAGTGATTAGTTCATCAGAGAGGCTTTAAGGCGTATTCGTCCACGCGGTACCTAGAGCAATAACACAAGACAGTGATCATTATAAGCAGTATGCCGTGATAGCGTTAATTAAAACATTGTCTTCAGTGCAAGACCAACGGAAGTGACAACTTACGTTGGTCTTGCATTAACAAGGAAATAATGATTCAAGGCACTCTTCTTGGTTAAAAATTATTTAATTACGTTTGCAATCCGAGACGACTCACAACCACTAAACATTTTCAAATACGAAGTAGTATGATTTGCTTTGACAACTAGTCTTAGTGAGCCAATTTTTAATACTCGCCAGGAACGGGGGGAGGTGAGGTTAACACGCAATGGATTTTCGCAGGATATGTTCTTATAAAACACGATTCCTGAAATTTGATACCACATGATAAGCTTTTTCCCATTGGTGTAAATATGTCCAAACATTTTCAATTATACGTCAGCGGTGACATCATAAGTCAAAGCAAGTATGAAATACTGGAGATAAGTTGAAAAATGTATATTTTGCCAAGCTTACTCAAATACATGATGACTCTAAAGAGGTCTGGGTATTTTCTGACCTAATTATGTTGTTATACTCGTACGTTGGTATCATTTTTAGTATCAATGAAAAGAGCCGACCAAAAACTATTGCTGGGGCGAGTGAATACTGGTGGTATTTGGGACATACGTACGCATGTTGGACTTCTCTTCCAAAATGGGTGGTGTCACCCATTGATCACTTCGGGATAACCGTGTACCCTACCTATACCTCGATGAAAACTTGTTTTTGCAAGAAAAGGAAAATGACAATTGATCATTGCATTAAAGCCACCGTTTGTCAAAAAATAATGTTTTTTATGGTTTGTTTACTATTATAAAAGTCGGTACCCAACTTTTTAAGATCTAGAAACAGTCGTGAATGGCTTCCTTTCCTCCTTTGGTGGACGAAGGTTAAAGAACCATACATGTATGATAAAATGCAAATATATAGCATGCAAGATGAAAATTTAATTGCCGAAATTTTACCATTAGTTTGATTAAGCCGTTTAAAAATAACCTTTCTAAGAAATAGCCCCATTGGATGGCAAGCGAGCATTTTGTTTTGCATGTGCATTATGGTCCACAATATAGCCAGGGTTAACTGATCAGTTACATTTTATTGATAAAATGTTATCAAGAAACTTGACATCAAATTGAACAGAAGCATTTTACAGACACAAAAAATGAAGCGTGAGCACGGTTTACCATTATTTTGAAAGGCAATGAAATATATGACTATTTCTCCTGTATTGTGAACATGCACCACCGAATTTGCTTAAACGCAGAGTCAGAATTTCGAAATATAAATGCAGAAAATGAACAGAAATTGAAGATAGTCACCTAAACTGTTCAATATCAGAGTTTGAGATTTTTCTTTTTAATGTTGTGTGTGTGTGTGTGTGTGATATAAAAGTACTATTTTGACCAAAAAAAAATCCGGTACGTTGTATTTCAACCTTTATTATCAACTGCATGCAACAAAATTACAGAATCAGAACAAAGGCAGTACACTCAAGCCCAGGCCACAGTCTAGGCATCATAGCAAGATGATGCCCACACTAACGCAGGACTGTAGACGAGACATTAAACACAAAATGAGCAAAAAATGATCAAATTAAGCAAAAACATGAAGTTGAGCAGAACAAAGAAGGCAATGGAGGGAATGCCGGCAAATGGCAGTAACTAACGCAAGATCATATACTAATTAAAGGTTGATCTTCAGAACCCCAAACCGGCTCCTGCCGAGCATTCCAGATCGTATAGCTGGACAGGAGGGCCAATTTGCTTAGTTCCCTCGCAAATGACTTCTTTGATATGGCTCCAACAAAAGAGAAAACCCTGTCAATGTGTCCAACATTATCAGGGGTAATGAGCCCACGTGACCCAACCTCAAAACAAGTCAGATCACAAGTGAACCCATATCCACAATATCGGAAACTAGGTCAAGGTATTTCTTTGGTAATGTTCTGATCAAAAGGAACAGTAAGTTCGGCTAGATGGATGGATTTTTTTGATTTGTTGTAAATAACAATATCAGGTTTCAGTTTTGACACAATGATACTGTTATGACGTCTCGTAGGCGTGAAAGGTCAGAGATACCTTTCAAATACTAATAAACGAGCCTTGTGCACAAATGATCTGAATTTTATATAATATAACAGATTTTAATGATTTGTAATTGGTTCAAGAATTGGGTATGTCCAAAACAACTTTACATAAAATTACACTCAATATTTAAGATTACATGTATACTTAATTGTAAACAAGAATGTCCATTTATCTCCACAAGAAGTGTTGCAGTTCAACGATGATATGTCC
>JAMKCH010044499.1:0-12091 GCA_023653785.1 Ophioderma brevispina
TGTTTTGAAGTTTTGTTTGATGCCAAATTATACTCAAATCAAGAATGCCTCTTAATGTCTTCTGGGTTTGTATAGGGGCTTATTATGGAAACTGTATTTTGTTATGATAGAAGAAAATGAATGGAAATCTGCAGTCCGTTCTTCAGTTTACCATTTTAACAACCACTTTCACCTTTGCACAAAGGAAATTCAAGGTCTGAAAGTAGGGAATGCGTATTTAATGCTATATTTGGAACTTTTTGCCCTTTAATGCCTATTTGAGATTCTTTATCTTAGCTAGAGACAATAAGCAACATAGTTGATCAATAACACAATATTGATTTCTTTTAGTTTTGTCCAGTTAAAAGGCTTCAAAGTCTTTGAACTGGAAAGATATAAATGTGATATTAAAATCAAGGAGTGCCCCTTTAAGGAAAAATTAAAGGGAGTACCCCTTAATGTCTTGTGCGTTGTATTGGACCACTGTGACAACTTTATAATGAAATAAGTATCAATGTCACCAGTATTATTTTGTTAAGCTTTGCACAAAGAATATTTGATATTTTAAAGTAAGCGAATCGGCCCATTTAATGCTAGTTTTGGAATTTTATTCCATGTCTCGATTTTTTAACACATACCAATAGATAAGGCAATTTATAAGCTTTTAGTTGACAAATATCACAACTGATGCTGTTTTAACTTTGAACTGCAAATTCAACACCCAATATTATATTTCAAAATCAAGGAGTGCCCTTTTAATGGAAATTTAGGAACTTTCCACTAATTTACGAAAGTACACATAAGAGATTTGGAATCAGCACCCCAAAATTAACCAAGAACGTTTTAACCCCTTCTGTTTTTTTTTTTTTTTTTTTTTTTTTTTTTTTTTTTTTTTTTTTTTTTTCCCTTTTTGGCTCACTGTGTAGGACCCTTAAAAAGTTGCCACCCTGGCTCTTCAACTTATCGAGAAAAATACTCAGTCGATGCAATTTGTCAATAGTTATTGGCTGAGTTGAAAACAACATTCGCAACCTTTCGGGGAATGTGTACAATGATAACCACGGAGAATTAATCATCTGAAATTAACAATTAAAGCTTTTAGCTATAATTGAAATAAAAAAAAACCGAAAACATTTTTTTTAATACACTTTTTCGCATGTAAAATGTTTATGTGGAATTCCATACATAAAAAGAGCTGACATTAATCAGCGGCATAGACTCAGCATGGCAAAATGTTCCAGTAAATGCGACATACGGAAATAACTGTCTGTCGGGATGTTGTTGGAGAATTGAGTGTAAAAAATTACTCTTCTGTAGGCCTAACCGTGGCAAATGACTTTTCAGACTTCACACCTTACTCATACCTTGTATATGACTTTACTAAATCGAGGTGAATGTTAATCCGACGCAAACATTGCAGGGCCTGAAATTTTATGTATGTAAGAAGAGGCCATCTCTCTCTTTATTTTTCGGTGCAAAAGGGGGTTCCAAATCACCCTTATTAGAGACCCAATTTCCTGCGGAAAGAAAGAACATTATCGAAGCTATAACGAGGTGACAGTAAGGTCTGTAGTCGTATTAAAATTTATTTTTAATGTGCCACGTGATTCCAATGTATAGGGCCTATTTACACGTTCGAACCATTACAAGAGGAATTTAGATTTTGGTATTTTTTTTTGCCTGGACACGAAATTCAAACCTCACCAGTCCAATGCAGTCGATCAAGATTAAGTTTTGCCCACATTTAGGCTGAAACGGTCAAAATATTCCAAAGAGGTATGATAAAATGGAATATTTTGGTCACATCGTCCCGCGTTTAACGATCATGCAGAGGAGCAACCCCCTGGTCGGTACGCCACTGGTGGGGTTATATAGAGAGACCCATTTTGTTTACCTTCCCGAACAAGGTTCCAACTTCAGGTCCATATTTTGTTAAATAAAGGTACCTATATGTTTAAGGTGGTGTTCGATAGTAGTATCGATTTTGATATCAGAGGTATTTTTCTATTGTCGTGGTAGTGTCTTAATTATCTTTCATGATGAAAATAAGAAGGAATAGGCCTATAGGGGCCCTATAGCTGTTAAGTTGTGTTGATAAAACAAAACAAGGGAAAAAAACGACTACGATATTCAGTGTACACAGAAGTAGCAGAAAGAAAATAGAAAAAGGGACAAAAAATCAGAAAAAAATTGCAGTTTGTTCCCATTGGCATTGGGTCCGGAATGGTATGGGAGCTTATGGGCATCGGATTGACGGATGAGGCCGAATTGACCAATATTTACTGAGACGACTGTACGTCTTTTTGGGATGAATTCTGTACACATCGGGTACTTCAACATGCAGTTTATTACGTCGGGGCTGCCGAATTCGTAGGGTTGTCTCACAATACTAAATCTTTTCCGTGTTTTTCCAATTGGCAGGGGGACCGATTCGAATTGACGTGGTAGAATTGGCCATCTGCTTGCCTTGCTTACTGGAATCCGCTTTTATCAGGCGCGCCACCTAAAGGTGAGATGAGACCTGATGCAAAACAAAAAAGATTGCATCAGTTGTTGATCGTTTTATCCCGCCACCATACAATCAAAAACGTTGACCCACCACCAGAATATACTATTTATAAAAATACCTTTTACAAGACGTACGCGCGCGAATCCAGAAGGGGCGGAGCTTAGCAGTCAATCGCCACGATCACATTTACGCGCATCACGCTAAAGTTACGCTTATCTTGTAAAAGGTACTTTGACAAAGGAGTTAGTCAACACATAATAGGAAGGACAAACATGTATGAGTTCATGTAAAATATGGATATTTTGCATGCCATCTTCCAAAATAGAAAATTGGGAATAAATTCGTCTGGCGACTTAAAATCAGCCATAAGAAACAACATGGCTAAGGCTAAGGAATAGGACTTTGCTGCATGCCCCCATATGAAGCTGACATATTCATGAGTTCGCCACTACGAATTCATAGGTCAGAAACTATACAATTGGCTTAGTTGGTCAGAGACCGAATCGACTGAGACCGAATTGGTATGGGACCGAACGGACCGGGAGTCCGAATGATTTTGGGACCGGATCGACCGCACCAGCCTGCACCCTGCGTACGTTCATGTTCAATGTTGGTGCCGTGATTTTAGACCCGTTTTAGACTTGTGAAAATGGCTAGTTTCTTGGATGGTGAATGGCAGTAAATGGAGGAACATAAGCACGCCAAGCGTCAGGAGCACTCATATGCATATGGTACAGCTGGTTTCAGAACCCAGGTAAAATATAATTGACACGTTGGGAGATGAATTCAGGGGACGACGTACAGTGTTATTCCGTTGAGATGTTGAAACTGCCAAATTCATAGCCTATGCCATGGTGTAGTCCCACACACTGCCAATAGTGCAATGGCATAGGAAGTCGAGGGTTCAGTCGATGTCAATGAAATTCCATTGCATGATTGAAAGCCTGCAATGATTAGGTAGGCCGCCCAATTATCGGACACTTAAGGACTTCTCTAAATATTTTAAAAAAATAAACGATATTTACCCACCAAAATACCATCCAAGACCAAGGTCAATGGACCATGGCCCGATCGCCAATTGCCTCGTCCTCAGAAAGCCCCCCATATTTTTTTTTTACCGGAAGTGGTCAACATGTTGGTATCAAAAGAAAAGCTACTATTTTATCATTTACCCTGTGAAATTTAGGGCAAAGGAGTTTGGTGTGGGAGTTATTAGCGAAATGGCCCCATTTTGGTCGACCTATATTAACCCTAAGCCGGACCGGGTAGTTTTGCCGACCGACGGCCCAAATGCAAATGAAGGGGAATCTCTTTTTATTTTAACGGCCCCAGCTGCAACGAGAGCCAAATTTTGCATCTCGGCCGTTTTTCCCGGCACAGGAATAAGTAGCGTAAAGTCAATAACGGCCCAGATGAACGAAAAACATCGCGGCATTTTCCCGGAAGACGGCAAGCTGCAACAAAAAAAATCGCGTAATTTTCCCGGAGGACGGCCCAGCTGCAACGACAAACATGCGCCAGTTTCCGGAAAGACGTCCCAGATGCAACGAGGAAAACATCGCGTGCAAATGCATTAAAAAACAGGGGTATAAATAAATACATAAATAAATAAATGAGGCGTACTGCACTCTGATCTGCATGAAATTTGTAGCTATTACACGGAATCGACGGGCGGACTATTATCGCCCTACGCCTGTGGGCGGCCGCAATCACCTCCGCAGGGACTGGGGGGATCTTGCCATTTCTAGTTATAAACCGCGTTACGGTTGTAGTGTGACCACAAAGAAGCGATAATTTAAATCAGTTCTGACGGCAAAAAAAACCAACCTATTTCACTGTTACCCATTTGTATAATATGGGGGCTCCGGAAAAGTAAATTTTTTTTGCTGCACAAATAGCGATAAAAAGTACAAAAAATGGAAAGAACTGCGTGCGAAAATTTTCACCGCTAATGGACACAAATGAAACATCATCGTATTCCATTTCAGTCTAAATATCACATTGTAACTCGCCGGTCATTTTTCACGTGTTACTGACTAGTCCAGGCGAGCACATTCCATGCCACAATGAGACTAATTTTGTTCAGATCTCCGAAATCGATCACATGGCACGGGAAGTGCCTTTCAAAACACAACAAACCCGCATCGAAGATTGTAACGTTTGTCAGCAATACGGACCGATATTTGGGAAAAACTATTCAAGTTTTCAAGTACACGGAATATATCAAACATTTATTGTTACTTTATTTTTGTCTGGATGTTTGAATTTTACGAAAAATTATTTTCTCACGCGGCTGTTATTACCAATTTTTAACACGGATTCTAACCATAAGCGTTAATTTCTCAGTCACGCAAGGTGGGCGAGATAACCTTCAATTTTACAACAACAGTAAAGAAAACTTGAACCTGGAATTCCAGTTTAGGCCAGTCTAGTGACTCGACAAATGTCACCGGTGGCGGCGCACGGGGTTAACTGACACGGCAAGGGAATATAGCACACCCAATCGGCTATTGAATTTGCTTACACAGGAATAACAGGCAATTACAATGGGCCCGACAACGAGTAATTTCTTGACACCCAAATTGTGAGAAGATCAGAGTACGTTGACTTACCGTAATCATTGCGCTCATTCTCGAAGTTTCTTCTGTACCGGCATCGTGTGTATTAAAGTAGATCGGTGTAATTTCACGTGTTTGTGTCAAAGTGTCGACGTTTGGTGAATTTGTTGAGAATTGCACTCGCTCTCGTCCATCCCCTGAGACTGTGCACACATGAGCCTATAGACGATTTTGAAGTGATACCCCACCTGAGGCGATTTCCCCCAAAGCACAAATTGATGCAGTATGACGTATGGATACGTAGTGGTAAATTACATAAATAAAATGCCCACGTCGGCTACGATCTTCGAGGCACATTGGCTGGGACATGCCATACCTGCACAGTATTGAACGCTGGTTCTTCCCATTTCATATAAGTTTCACTGGTACCCCGTTTGAAAATAATAAATCCTTCAATTATTGAACACTACGCAGCGGCGTCAAATATGTTATGTGCGATCCCGAGGGACGGGACATGAGGATACATAAAAGTAGTCCGGAAGGTAGCCAAGGGTGGTTTGACAACGTAAAGACGCGTTAGCAGCGGTAGCTGGACAAATTCAAGCGGGTTATGTATAGTCGCTATAATGCCTAGTTTTATAAAATTATATAGGATGAGTTATATTGAGATTAGTCTCTCCTCGATAGAGAGATAGAGAAAGGAGAGAGGGAGAGAAGAGAGAGAGAGTAGAGAGAGAGAGAGAGAGATAGAAGAGAAAGAAGAGCGTAGCGAGAAGATATAAGAGAGAGAGAGATTAGAGGAGAGATGAGAGAGGGAGAGAGAGAGAGAGAGAGAGTCGGAGAGAGAGAGAGAGAGAGAGAGAGAGGCGATGATGATAGAGTGGGGCTAAGAGGAGAGATGAGGGAGAGGAGAGAGAGAGGAGAGGATGAGAGCTAGAATATATGCGAGAGAGATAGAGATAGAGGGAGAGATATATATAGAGAAATGTAGATGATATAGATATAGTATATTGTATGAGAGAGTATATATATATATATATTTAAATATATTATATCATATATATATATATGCTGATATAGATATCTATGATATAGATATATAATAATATATATGCACCTGTTTGCCAATAAACCTTCCAAACGTTCTCGTCGGTGGTCTACAACGATCCAGTGAAATTTGAGAGAAGTAAAAAAAATCATATCCTGTCAACTTTAATCGGAAGTACAGAGGTAAACACATCTGTTTTTGGAATTCCCGACGTCGCCGTCTGAAATAATGGTGAACATGTAATGAATATTGATTATTGCCAATCTTAATATTCTAATTTAACCTCGCTTTGGGTGCGTTTGATTAACGTACAAACAATTGAAAGCGGCATCGTGTACACGGCCCAAGCAGCGAACAAGATTCTAATGGAAAAAGTGCAATCACGCAGGAAAGCGTCTCTGAATACGGCGGCCCTGCAGAATTTCCACGGTGTAGTCTGTGTCACAGGCGCAAAAGTCTCATTGAAACTGGTACTTTGTGAGCCGTTTGTGAGAGACTAATAAAGCATTCAGGTAGTTCCGAAAAAACAAATACCTAAAAAAAAAAATGGATTTATGGATATGGAGTTTTGCAACAGAGGATCATTTTGTTTTGTTAAGCTTGTTAAGAGAGCATCCTTTAACTGGGTCCACACCTATGGAACCCATTGAGACAATTCGAACGTTTATCTTGGTAGTATGGGCTTTGGCATGACGAACGCCAGACCCGACGCAAGAATTTAAGTTCCCACGCTGTGCTGTGGGTGGCTAATTAATATGCACATATCATCAGCACTCGTAACTTTCGACCCCCCTTTCTCTTTGTTACAATGTACAACGCGGGCGATGTACGAAAAAATATAATCCACAATCTTCGATTCCTTTTTGAAATAATTGAAGGTTGATATGAGGACTCCAAATTAAGTGTGTTTCATATAAAAAAGACACATAGGCCGACGTCGATAATTTAAGATTAATTGAACTAACAGAAAATATCAACAGACATTGGTGAATTCCGGGGTTAATTTATACTGTCTCGAACAGCTACTGACAGTGCGCGAGTGATATTATTTTGGCCCACTAAACACGTGGGAGCAATTATTGGTACCCCTCTAGGGCCTATTGACAATTTTTCTGCCCAGTATAGACTCTTTCTGCTGTAAGTTTACGTACTGATATGCAGGTTTTAGTGAAGTGAGTAAGACCAATGCAGCATCGCATGACGAATCTTGTTCATATTTAAATTTGGGAAGTTGCAGGAGCTGCAGGGGATTTCACGAAGAATGAGTAACAGGTTTACGCCGACTTTTGGCATGCGAAAAGCGGGGAAATAAGAAATAAAGCTTGAAAACCTACTAAGTTGTGAAATTCAACACGAATGTGGCAAAGTCATCTGGGAATTTTAACATTTTGGCGAGTATACTTGGGGAAAATGCAATCTGGAGTGATACTTTCGTGCATTTTTTCTAAGTCCAGCTGCACGCGTTTAGCTCAGTCAAGCAAAATGTAATTTTATGCATCGAAATGGCAAAAGAACGTCCTGAAGCCAAAACGCAACTCAATGCGACCACTGGAATGGGCAGTTATAAACTTAGTACAACATGTGTGACTATAGGACAATATCCGATGAAATATTAATCCCAAACTGACCAATTCTCAGTGCATGTATACACATAACCAATGAGTTGTTTGCGGCGATCGTGGCCAGCCCGGGGCTGGCCGGTACATTGGATACTTTTCCATCGTCGCAAGTCTCGGTTTAAGTGCGGCGCCATACGTGCTGCGCATGTGCAGGGGATTCGCAATCGAAATATCCGATTTACCGCGAAAATTGTAACCAGTTTTTAACACACGAGGTGATGTCAAGCTTCCCAAACTTTGAAAATACCTTATCTCTGGAATGGAAAACGTATGGATTTCTATCAAACAACAGGATTTAAAGGTAGGTTATGGTCTAATAATGGGGTTTTTTTATTTAATTTGGGGAAAAAAAATATATATTTTGTTGATAGATCACTAGCCAGTCCTGACATCTCCTTCCATAAATCCATGGAAATAACCGGTGAAATGTAACAATTGCAAAAAGGTAGGTTGTAAATGCTTATTATTCATGATTATGGGCTTATTATTTAGTTTGTTAAGCAATATGCGGCGAGTGTGTACTGTGTCATGTGTGTTTGGTGGCAGGATGCCCCCCATTAATGGCGGCGACGTAGAGGGTGTCCGTTCGAGGCTTCCCCGTCGGATTCGTGTATAGTGGCGCTTAACGCTACATCATGCTCCGGTTTACGTCATGAATGCGTTTATGCATAATAAAAAAAAGTTTAAACATGCGTGGCGCATCACCATCGAAATCGACATTGTCTATGGGAATTTGGACACAGTGCACCAGCATGATGAAAAGCATTGCGCTTCTGCGGGCAAACCGTCCGAAATGCAGTGAAAAGCATCGCATCAGTTCCCGGGAATGACGTGCCCAATGCAAAGAAAAACATCGAGTCATTTTCCGGAGACGGCCCAGATGCAACGAAAAAAACATAGCGTCATTTTCCGGAAGACGGCCCAAATGCAATGAAAAAAATCGCGTTTTCACCTTTTTTTCCCCGGAAGACGGCCCAGATGCAACGAAAAACATCGCGCCATTTCCCGGAAGACGGCCCAAATGCAACGAACAACATCGCCCCCCCCTCCCCCTCACGTCACTTTCCGGTAAGACGGCCCAGATGCAATGAGGGCCAATGAGAGTCATTTGCACGACAAAAAATAGGTGTTGACGGCCGAGATGCCAACGAGAAAACATTTTCGACCGGTACCAAGTTTTCGTTGGCTCTCATTGCCCTGGCCGTGTTGGGTTTAATTTTACCAGGGCTTAAACAATCTTGTTTTAGCTCTCACATTCAAAACGGATTGAAATATCGGCGCGAAAACTTTACGATGGGAGGTTTTGGGTGAAGGTCAATCTATCAGGATGAAAATCGTCAAAATCCTAAACGGGCCATCCTCCTTTAAACTATTATGACTAGTTCCAATAATTGAACTTAGGGCATGGCATAATCGTTTAAAAAAATTGGACAATCTTTTGTGCCATAAGTTACAACGTCTGTGGAGTTCCAATGCCATTAAGGTTTGAGATGTTTTGGAGATGTATATTTACTAATAAAAAGAAAATTAATTTCTGTTGACATAAGCATGCTAGAGTCTGGTAGAAAATTGTGTTACCAATTTGTAAACCCATTATTTACCCAATTTATTCCACAAATAATGATTATTGCAGCTGTAAAGTTAGAGCAATAGCTGTCTGTGTATCTTGGCTTAAATGGCACTATCACTACACACAACTCGTCATTGACTAGATAGTCTATGATAAACAGCAGCCATATTAAAAGTTAAGACTATCTAGTCATGAATCATAAGGAATATGTACTGCATGCCCAACAAGTGGCATTGAAATGGTGCTGGCAATACGAGTTGCATTATCACCATCGGCGAACAATTACATCGAAGCACTGTGCCAGTTTTCGTACGCCTTTGCCAGTTGTCGGACAGTACCTTGCCAGTTTTCGGACACTTCGGAAAAAAGCGCTGTACGTACGTTTTTGTGGAAAATATAAAGTGTTAGTTATTTTTGTATATTCTACATATTTGGTAATTATTTGGTTGTACTACCGGGGGGGGGGGGAGTTCTTGGATTTTGGTCGGGTACACATGCTCGTTCCAAAAAAAACGGGACTAGCGCAATGCGTGACTACCACGTAGGGGTATCCAAATTCAACAAAATCAAGTTCTAGTCCGCAAGGTGGTATCAAATTCAGATGGGATTGTGGGACTGGTTCAATGATACAAATAGGAGAAATTAACCTAAACTAGGCACCGGAGTTTTGCGCGATTTAAAATGGCAAAATGCGCGGCCCGTATTTAAAATGCCGCGAAAAGCCGATTTTTAAAGTAAAAAATCGCGAAAATGCGTTCCTTATGTTGGACCTAATACTAGTCAACCAGAACACGCAAAAGTCTTTGCAAAAACAATACTTCAAACTTCAAAATGACATTCCTATTTCTTTTTTCTCGGCTGAAAAATTACAAGTAATGACATCATTATCACCTGTTATTTTCCCTTCTTATTCCGAATTAAATATTTGAATCAGATGAAGATGGCCGCTGCCGCGGGATGAGCATTTGCAATAATCCCAGAGAATAATTTACTTTCGCAAGTGGGATAGGGAATCCCCGGTCTCGGATGACGTGATCGCGTGACGAGTTGCCACTCTTGCCCCTGAATGTGTGGGAAGTTGTTTTTTCCTCTCTTCCGCATTCCCCTACGATTTCCCGTCCGGGAAAATACCTTCTACCGCGGCCAAGTCCGAATTTGTTTAATTCAGGAAGAGTTTAATTATCCCATGGATAAAACCAATTATGAACAAAGACCCGATACCGTGCATTGATAGCTTGGAAATACACCAAATCGTGCACAATTTAATACTGGAACACAATAGGGTGGGTCATCGTGTTCAACTAATCAAGGGTAGAGGAGGGTTCTATGCTCGGATTGATTGATACATTTGGGACTAACTTTTGCACTTATTGGGAGCTTTGTGAGTCATCAATTTTCGCCGACGTTTGCAAATAATGATTTAATAATCAATTTGTGTTTTTAAAAAAAGAAAAAACCTAAAAAATTAAAAAAGGTGTTTTTACAAAATCATTGAAAAAGTCGCGATGGACCAACAAAATCGTGATAGACCCAAAAAATTAGCGCTTTTGCGCGTTTGCGCGACGTGCAAATACTCTGGTGCCTTAACTACACATATCAGAAAATTAACCTGAGTGTGTATCTTTTTGCAGTAGCACAAGTGTAATTTTCCTGTATTGGGCTATTTAAAGGTACATTTTTTATTCACATATTTGAGCAGGTCCCGCAAGGAGTATTAATTTCCACTGCAATTGGTCCTTAGGGGTATAGTTTCACTGAAAACTAGTATAATTTCACCAAAAACTAGTCCCATTAGGGGTATATTTGCATTGCAAAGTTGTTCCCGTTAGGGGTCACTTCGGAACCCTGGAACGAGCATGGGTACCCAACAAAACCCTGAGAACCATCCACGGGGTTGTACCTTGATTGTTTTTTTATACACTGTCGCATGTGACCGTAGAGTCGTGACCCATGTGTTCAAGTTCAGGGCCGGAGCATGCGTGATGGTATATAAACAGCCGTCTTCAGCATGTGCTTGTAATGGAAAATGTGGAAAAATAAAAAGACCGAGAGTTGACTATGACGACAATGCCCTATGGATGATGACTATATGTAAGGTAGAAGATCCTAAAGCAAAAATGTTTTTTTCCTAAAAAGAAAATCATATTTCTGTTTTGTGCAGTTTTTAGTAATTTCCACCATGGAAAAATCTAAAAATGATAATTACGTATTGTAATCATGTTTGTTTCCTTAGCAGCGTCTTTATACTTAGTTCGGGTATTTTGCCAAAACTCATCAGAAATAAAAATAGAACACTGTGTTATACCGGGACCAGGGAATCTGGCAAATACAACCTCTTTTGCATATAGGGTTGGGAAAGGCAGTGTAATGGTTGCAAGAACACTGGTGATGTAATTGACAGTGAGTATCCTAAAAACAACATTTTCAGCATAATTTCTCAGTTTCTATTTTTGGACCAAAGTGTCATATTTGATGCACAAATCTCCAGTTTTGTTTCTACAAATAAAAATGCCATTTGCAGAGTTGTTGATTAGATGACTCTGTTTGTACTGACATTTTTTATTTTTCATAATCTACCCTGATTGGGTTATAGCATCAAACATATTAATTAAAAAACTGAGCTGCAAACTCACGTAATTTCATATTTTTTAATAGAACCCTAACGCGGGCCGAGAGGAAATGAGAGGCAACGAAAAAGTGGTACCGGGTTTTTCTTGCATCTGTGGCCTTCACAAACTATTTTTGGTCGCACAAAATGACTCTCAATTGGCTCTCAATTGCATCTGGCAGTCTTACCGCGAAAATGAC
>JAMKCH010044500.1:0-53370 GCA_023653785.1 Ophioderma brevispina
GTACTTTTGACACTGCAAAAAATGTCATTCCTTGTCAGCATATGAGAAAATAATGCATTCTTATATCAATGCACACAGAACACAAACTAAGGTTTTTATTTGGCTCAAAAACAAATGGGCCAACCTTGATTACAGCAGATTAAGCAAAGCGGATTTGACATTCGGCCAAACGTGGCATAAGTCCTTCTCCATCATTAACAGGACCATTGTAGAATGAATGATCAGTTTCCAATAAGACGAATTCGGTGATAGCTTTTTGTAATGGACGCAATGTGTGTTTGTATGGCACACCAACAAAGGGCTATCTCCGCTTGGCCGGGATGAACCCATATCAATATCCCCCATCGAAATATGCATGGAGTCTCACTTAATTTGAAATCTGTATTACGTTTTAAAGGGACATTGCGACAAAAAACCAACCAAAAAATAAATTTTTCCACTTTCGCTGGATGGTTGTTGATCATTGGAGACAAATAAATTCGGTAAGTGTGCTGGAGTCCCGAAGAAAAGATAAGAATGGCACAAAAGGGTCAGTCGTGATCAACAGCCCTCGTCTCCCGGAGTTACATCAAAGAAATTGAGATATTCATATCACCTGAAACACCGGGACCCAAGTATAGTATGTGTTGCCTAATCTTAGGCTTGCAAATTCGATTACTCTAGGAGAAATTCATAATTTTGTATTTCTGTCTATAAACAGGCAGAAATTAACAACACAGTGGCTATGGGACAGCAGCGATACATACTTGCGCTCATATCATCAAACCAAACATCAGAATCAACTGAATTTTTGCGAAATAACTAATGAATCATGAACAAAAATAAATGTGCTGGAAGGATAACGAAATGACCCTAAAATTCAATGCAACTTGGACTCTGCTCCACTATGACGTTTTTGCGATTGTCGATTGATTGCTGGATTGATAATGTGGTTCGATATTCTTAAAGGCACAATAAGTCGCTAGATCAGAAACCCGAAAATACATCAACAAAGACCAAATTTTCGCATGTCTGTAACAAGTACTAGGTGTACATATAACATACCTAAGTGATAACAAACCCCAAAAACAACCTTATAAGGGCAAAATCGGATTATTGTAGCCTGTTTAGCCGTCACGGAGTTCGTACGGTCCCTTTAATACTGCAAACACGGAGAGTTGAACAACGGCTGTTTCCTTCTTTTCTATAATTTTTTTTCTTTTGGAAAAAAAATAACTGTCAAAATTTTGAGACAGTCTGCAAAAAATAGTGTTCCATGATTGCGCTGAAAACGATTACAGTGCCAAAGATAAGTGTTATTGTAGGTCGTCTATCATAAGTCACACAGATGCTAAAGTGTTAATTTTTTATTTTTTATTTAAGTCTTTTTTTAAATGTGAAAATTTATATTTATTAATTTAGATATCTGGCTTATTTCAACTTTGCAATTGGTTAAGATCCAAATTCTATGAAAATACGTTGTATGTATTACTAGTTTATTAGGTCAGAGATTCTTGCATCATATGTGTCACAATCCTATGACAAGAAGTAAGGAAAACTGACGGAGATGAGTACCGAGTGAAAAAACTCCGGCTGGTATTCCTGATGGTTGTGCCCAAAGAGCATTGGTTACAATATTTGGAATTGCAAATGAAAAATCCAAATAGAATAGCGCGTACTACGGAGGGTAATCCGCTGACCCCCCACAGACTCTACAAACCAACTTTTTTAGCTCCGTTTTATGTCCTATAACACTTTTTGAGATTTAACAAAATAAATTTCCCGGCACTCTGGCGATATTCACTGATGGCGTCCACTGGCCGCCCAAAATAGGCAAATTAAAGAAAATTGGTATTTATATCAAAACATGTAATAATTCATAAAATTAATGTTTAGAATATACTGCTGGTATTAGACATTTAAAAATTCTATTACTTAAATTTTTTGCCATATCTAAAATCCAAGATGTCGCCCACATGGCTGCCAAATGTAAAAAATTAATAAGAAAATCAGGTTATTTAATATCACCCCAGTAAATAAATTCATCAAATTAATGTACGGCTATAACTACCTGTTCTTGGCATTTAAAATCTAGTATTTGAAGTTTTGCCATGTCTAAAAATCCAAGATGGTGCCCAAATGGCCGCCAAATAGGCAAAATGAAAGAAAATCAGTTAGTTAATATCAAACAAGTATAAATTCATAATTAAAAAATTAATTTGGAATATAGCTGCCTGGTCATTGGCATTAAATTTCTAGTATTTGAAGTTTTGACCATATCTAAAAATCCAAATGGCGTCCCAAAATGGCCGCCAAAATAGGCAAAATGAAGAAAAATGTGGTATTTAATAACAAACAGTGTAAACAATTGTTTAATTAATATTTAAATTGCTGGTCATGGCCTTTAATTCTAGTATTTGAATTTTTACCATAAAAAAATCCAATGGCCCCAAAATGGCCACCAAAATAGGCCAAAAAATAAAGAAATGAGGTATTTAATTCTCAACAATAAATTGTGACATTTAGATATAGTTGATTGATCATTATTGGCATTTCTTTTTCTAGTATTTGAATTTTTTCCATATCTCAAATCCAAATTGGTGCCCAAAGAGGTAAAGTGCACAAAATTGTACACATCATCTCAAAGCGTGGTAATTGGTAAATAATACATTAATTTTCACGTGCTTAGAATCCTCCATCAGACGGAAGTCCGTAAAGTTCTCCAGTTAGTTGGAGCCTTTCAGATTTGGTATTCGACTATGCCAAATCCCCATTTGGGCACTTCCCACACCCTAGTTTCTGGGAGGTGTCACAGACCGCAGTACAAGGATGTAAACCCGCAGCGTACAGAGTGTCGCAAGATTTGACACAGTGTGCCGAGATGATCCATAGCCAAAATCCAGCACCCTCACAGTTGTGCTTAGGTTTTGTCAACTGTGGCTAGCCTGCTGATAGGCATGGTTCCCTTGTGTAGGTTTCACTACATGAGGCGAATTCAATTTACCTGTTCTCAGTCTATCTGCCATTGGTTCAATCCTTTTACTCTCCAATCTCGGTTCGTCCGAAGCTCATTTTTAGAACTCAAATGGCGTGTGCAATCCGCCCAACTTACTTTTGGCGTAGCTTTCCTATCAGGCCCCCTCCATGAAACCTTGACGACATGCTCCAAGCTCGGATGGGGCTATTTCAGACTGACAATGTCCGGCAGGTGGACACAACCCAGGCCCGCCAGAACATCACGTGCTGGACTGGGGACAAGTGGAACGATTCTGCACTTCGTGGACGTGTGACACCTATTCACAGCCAAACCCGTAGTCGCTGCGACAACAGAACATTTAGCCTACCCTGAACTAGGCGGCACAGGAGACGGAGGCTCTGTTTGGGAAACGCTCCACTTGCTATGGGGGCAGAAACTTGCAGGCGCAGCCCTCAAATAGGATTGTAATGTTCTAGTTCCTCAACTTACATTGCCCCAATGTCCAGGTCTCACACAGGTGGATCGTTCGCGTCTAATTTTGAATAACTAACTTAACACATACTTTACATGGGAGGTGGTTGACGAAAAGGCAGTCGGAAGGTACGCAATGACGGCAGATGGGTCAAACATAATAGTTACGGCATTTCAGCCGGTGGCTATGATCCCTAGGGTACTTGAGAAGGTTTTCGCCATTCAAACCTCATCTGGGGGCGGGTCTGGTTCGCCTATGTGAACCACTCTGGCGCAGCAGTTTCCTCGGACATGGAAGTCTGCATCGCCTGTGGTGCTCGGACCAGTAAGTTAATCCACTGACAACAGCTAGGCCGTATAACATGCTGCCCAGGTGTTTAGCAACTGCCATTGCCAGCTGTCCCCATGAGAGATGTTTTGAAAGTTTCTTTGAGTGTGCCCTCTCTGTCCTATTAAAGGAATATTTGCGGAGAAGCTTCCGGGTAATGTGGTTTTTTCCACATGGGTCCCTCTCCTACTGCTCCACAACCTTGCGTCAGAGACTTTGAAAGCCCTTGTCGGATCTCATACCTTGGACCTGCCAAGAGGAAGGCGTTTTTTTTTACGGTGGCAATGGCCACATGTGTTCATAGGTTCAAGACCTGCTATTGAAGAGGCCCACCTCTGTTTTACAGAAGACATTGTTTACATCTTGCCCCGGGTGTGTTTTTAGCAAAAAAATAAACCTTATTCTATTTCCCTCAAACCACTTTTTCTCCCAGTTTTGATCAGCGGCAGGAAGCTTTGAGAATTCAGTGTCTGGTGAGCTAGGGTGCCGCTTAAAGTGGAACTTAAACATTTACTGTGAAATCAGAGGACATCAAGCAAACTCAAGAGAAGCCCTTTAGACCTGTTGTACATGGCACCCTTAAGCCGATGGGGAAAAATCACAATGGCATCCGAAGTGCGTGCGCAAAAATGTCCAAGATCGGATGACACGTCCCATGTCTTTCATTATACCCATTCCCAATCACTCTTGGGGTGCTCTATTCTGGTGCTTTTCTTGTCCTGACATTCTGGATGCGCCGGTATTGACTCCCACAATGTTGTCCAAAGGTGTCCCCAAAAAGATGTAGGGGCAAGATTTGGCAAGATTGGGCTATTGCGTGGCCCGCTTTGCAGGTCAAAGGGTAACATATGGACACCAGTAGGGTGCGTAGAAGCCCCTTTTTTCTTTTGTTTGCAATTAAGAATGTAGCTTAGCTTAGGGCAGGTGGTTTAGCTATGCTTTAGTGATTCACCAGAAATACCTAGGTATACCCTTCCTGGGCTTTGATCACCGCCTGAGCTTTCATCAGTGGCATTCTGTGCAGAATAGCCCGCTGGAGGTAGGTATAGTGGTGTATATTTTACCAATTTGCTACAACTTGATATCATGTGTACAATTTTCTTCTGCGATTTACCTATCTTTGCAGCCTTTTTTGGGTGTTGGCTTGGACGTTTCAATTTTAGATATGGCAAAAAAGAAATACATAGAAATTAAATGCCAATGACCAGCATCTTATCTCAACTTGTAATTTTATTTACGCAATTTAGTACATGTTTGATATTTAACTACTCAATTTTCTTCAATTTTGCTATTTTGGGCGGCCATTTTGAGTGCCATCTTGGATTTTAACATATGGCAAAATCCATGTACTAGAATTTTAAATGACACGACCAGGCAACTCTTCTAAATATAATTTTAAAACCAATTTTATATAAATACCCTGTAATTTGCCAATTTTGGCGGCCATTTTATGCCCATTTTGGATTTTATATATGCAAAACTTTAAATACTAGAATTTAATGCCAATAACCAGGTAGCTATATCTTAACTTAATTTTATGAATTTTATTACTTTTTATCATTTTCTTTTTTTTGTAAATGTTTTCTTTTGCCTATTTTGGCGGCCATTTTTGTGCCCATCTTGGCTTTTTAGATATGATACAACTTCAAATACCAGAATTTAAATGCCAATGACCATGTAGCTATATTCGAACCTTAATTTTATGAATTTATATTACATGTTTTGATGTTATCCCCAATTTTTCTTTAGTTTGCCAATTTGGCGGCCATTTTGACAGCCATCTTGAATATCGCCAGAGCAGAGTGCCGGGAAATTTATTCTGTTACTCTCAAAAGTGTTATAGGACCATAAAACGAAGCAAAAAAGTTGGTTTGGTAGAGTCCTGTGGGGGGCAGCGGATACCCCGTAGATACTCCCCTAAACTAAACGTTTAAGAAATGAGATAGAGCAAAATAACCGCATATGAAGATAAGAGGACAAAGAAGTCAAGCGGAGTTGCGTAAAACTTTAACTAGCTGAAAAGCTAAGAGACAAATGAAGGAAAGTAATCCACAAAATTCACAAAGTTTAAAACCAGAATCTGGCGTGGTTTTCCACGTTTGCGAGATGATGAGGAATAGATGTATATCTTAGGTCCTTTGAATTGCTTGCTGAACAAATGGGTGTCACAGGATAACAATGGGCTAAGCATTTGATTCCTAGTTTGTCATTAAGGCAAAGGAAGTTTTGGCCAATCTCACCATAAATGAGTCGCAAGACTATGAAATTCTTAAGCAGCCAATATGGCCAGTCCGAATATGCAGAATCGTAACCGCTTGAATTTTCCATAACAGTGGTCACAAGCACACTGACACGATATCTGAATGGGTGAATGATTTGACAAAAAACAAAAAAATACTACTTTGAAGGGGTGGTCCAAATTTGCGGACAATTCCGCATGGTGATTCTGCACAGGCTCTAAAAGAATTGATAATTAAGTGAACAGCCATTACTAAACTGCCCATGCATTTAGCCATTTATCTCAATGATAAGCAGTCAAAACGGCCAAGACTATCTCGTGGAAGCGTACATATACATTATGAACCGTGGCGGTAGGGCATATTGGCAAAGAAGTCATGGCACGAGCGTGAGAAATGGTGAAATCGCATAGGGCCATGGTTCCCACCAAAAAGGCGCCAAAGTCAAGCCATTGTGAAATGCTATAGTTGTGGTCAGGCGTGACACATAGCCAAAAGTTTTTCCCAATGTGGTTAGCGTACCAGTGCCATAGATGGCCCAAAATTTATGCAACCTGTTCTCAGGCTTAGTGCAACTACTAATGACACAGTTTAACGTACACAGGCAACAAAATTAGATCACGAGGCTAAAATTAAGACAGTTTTTTCCGGTGTGGCACACCAGGTCATATAAGGAGCGAGTGTCCAAAAGCCGTGGCTCGATCGAGCACTTCTGTTCCAAAAGCAAGCCTGTAATAAATGCAAGAATACTCAGAACCCTGATGTTGCGCGTGCGCTCAATGAACAAGTGTCCCTCGTTGACGGAACCATTGAAGGCAAAAATGTAAAAATAATGCGCGATTCTGCATGTGAGCATTCTGTGGTGCGTGAAAATTTAGTACCTGCTGCGTGTTATCTAAGAGGGCTTACGTAGAACTTAAAGGGATTGGTGGTACAAAAAACCCTGTAATACTTCCACGTGCCAAACTAGACTGAAAATCTCCTCCCGTAGTATCTGTTAGGGCAAATGGCTGTTGTGGAATACCTTGACTTGATGTGTTTGTTCGGTCATGATATTAGAATGACACATGTTTTCTGAAAGTGGTTCAGTAAACAGGTATATTGATGACTAGAGCTCAGGCGCAGGAAGAACGTGAAGAATTCACACCAGTGAAAATGAAGTTGTTTGAATTTGTACAAATCTTGATCAAATCGTCGAATTCCCCAGCTTGAAAGTGTAGCTGCTAGTGTAAAAATAACACACCCCGAAGTTGAGGTTACACTTCCGGTATTTGACACCCAGGTCAGTGACGACTGCCACTTTAAAGTGTTCCTCGTCAAGCTGGTGGCAAAACCGATCTGATCCAACATTAGCTGGTGTGATAGAGCGTATTGTGAGTAGTGATGATATTGACAAACAAAGAGTGTTTTTCTATGAAAGGATGGAGTGCTTCTACGCTCATGGTCTAAGAATATGAAAATAGAGTTCATCTGTAGCGGCAAACCCGTTGAACAAATAGTTGTTCCCAAAGACTATCGACTCATATCATGAGGACTCATGACAAGGCAGGCATTTAGGTGTAGAGAACACTCAAGGCTCGCATTTACATACAACATTTTTTATTGGCCAACTATTTTCCAAGATATTGTAGTATAGTTGTAGATCATGGCAGATATGTCAAATGATTGGATAAAGGTACAACAACCGCGGAGTATCCATTATTGGCCCATTCCTTTGATGACTTTGCCCTTCAAGATATAGGGATCGTATGTTTGACCTCTTCCACGTTCCCGGAAACGGCACTCTTACCTGTTGACTGTATGTGACTATCAACTAGGTATCCCCGAGCTATCCCGCTCTAAATTAGTACTCAGATACTGTTATCATATGCTCTTATCCACGCGTTTTGCGAGAATCGCGGCCTCCAAAAGAAATTGTACATGATCATGGCCCAAATTTCCATTCTAAAGTCATATGCGCGGTATTGTGGAAAAAAAGGAAGTTTCGGCATTAAGCAAATTTCGTACTTCTGCCGGGCACCGATCAACGAGTGCATGACGGAACTTTTTCATGGCACGTTGAAAACTAGCTTGGTCATTAACTGGTGAACAAATGAAGTGCTGGGATGATATAGCCCTTCTTGTTGTTGTCGTACAGGGAGGTGCCTTGTCAAACCACGGGTTTACTCACCCTTTGAAGTTATTGTACGGCCGACAAGTGCGAGGTCCGCCTAGCGTGCTCAAACAAGCTGGGATAGATACGGATGAAGTGCCAAAGGAATATCCTTTCACATTTGTTTCAAATGCGTGACCGTATGCAATCCTTTTGGCAGATGCGAACAAAAACACTGAGAAAAGTCAGCCAAAATGAACAATCATTAATGAATCGAAATGCGCAGGTGCGAGAATTTCTGCCCGGTGATCAGTACTTGTATTCTTCTCTGATAGTGCCGCTACTTTCGACAGTAAATTGGCGTGCCCATAGGCAATTAAGCGCCGTCTGGATAGGGTTAACTATGACATTGAAATGCCAGATAGTGGCAATGAAGTTGGCGTGTAGTGCATGTCATCCAACTTAAACGTTTGTACCATAGAAATGAGAGTGACAGACTGACCTCATGTGTGTACATTACTGTAGTAGTTCATGAAATAGGTCAATTCAAATGATTATGTTGAAGATTGTACCTGAACCGCAATTGCTACTATCTCTGTGATGATGTAGGCCCTAATGTGTGAAAACCCAAACATGTTGTCAAGTAATATTGCCACAGAATTAACTGAATCTCAAAAAAGTGAATTGGTTAGTTGTGTAGCTTCGTATGTGGGTTATTTTCTGATAGTACCTGTCGTACACAGTTGGTTTGAACATCATATGATCTAAGTCGTCACATACCTGTACGCCATGTGCCTACAGACTGTCCCCAGTCCATGCGTGAGCCGGTCCAAAGAGACCTTGATCGTACATGGTGTCCTCAGAAGAATTACAACATAACTATTTGGTGCCGCATAAATTAAAAGCGAGTATCACATTTGATAATTTAAAAGAATCTTAACAGAATTAGTTTTCAATATTTTTAATGAAACAATACTTGTTCGGTTTCCGTATTTTGAAGAATAAGCGATATGTAAACAACATGTCAATGGACACTTCTTCCAAGTTTTGTAATAAAGTGATTCAGACAGAACAGGTGAGAAATAATCAATACTTCTTCATTTTCCTTTTTCATTATTTCTTTCAAAACAAAATAAGATAATAAATTAAAATATTTTGCACCAGGTTCAACATACTATTGCAGCATACTTATAAAAGAAATGTACATCTTTTCTTTTTTCACTTAAAAAAATGAAGAAAAATGAAAGAAAGTCAGCGACATCAAATTCAGTATTTTTGACAATTCGTGTTTCATACCAGCTGTCGCCAATCCAGGCACATTCTTTTTCCTTTACTTTAAATTACATATCATCAGGCAACTTCAAGAAAAGTTATGGCTTGAATTATATTGAAAATGAAGTAAGTTTGATATTCAACTAGTTGGCTTATAAAAAATTTCTAAGAAAGTTTTCACCACCAAAATGTTCACCTTTTTTCTGTTTGCTAAGTATTGATTTAGTGTGTAGACTTTTCCCGTTTTGATAAATGCTTTCAAGATTGTATATCCACCAGCATGCAATCAATGCAAAGTCAAATTAAATGTACAAAGTCATTCGACAACATCACTATTCAGTTCATAAGGATACAAACCCCAACCGAGACAGCCATTTGTATGTGGCGGCAAATGTCGACGCACCATCTTGTCTCGACGTACTTCATATAACACGAGTAAGATTAAAACTCGGGAATTTTGAATTTGCACGCAAATTCATGCTTTTATTATTTAAATGTAGAATCCCACCCTCTTCTTGGAATAAGATGTCTAATTTAAATAAAAATGATTGTGAATATCTTATTGTTCAGTTTTTAATCCACCTTTAAGTATTGATTAAACTTCTCTATTCATTCTAATTAGTGCCACCACCCTAGTTTCAACTACATAGTTCACATTTTCTACAGTTTTTATTGGTGTTGTTTTTTTCTAATAAGATGATCATTCTTGTTATGTACCATGTTTTGTGTTTTTCTTCTTTGGCTTTTGTTATAATTGTCACGGTAATTGTTTTATTAACATAATAAACGAACAAAATGGCATTGAACTCACAAAATATTAAACAAGACCGGTTCTTGGGGATGAAGAAGACAGCTTGAACAGACAACACTATTAATCAACGGTAGTAACATCAAATCTGCATTTACAAAAAAAATTTGGGGTGAGCAACTTGGCAGTGTCACTTGACATTATTACATATCGGCTTATTTCTGTTCTTCACAACTACTGCGCGCGAATCGAGTGATGTACTTTAAAATGTTAAAAAGTATTGTGTTTAAGATTCTTTTAAAATTTTTCTCAAATGTGATACTTTATTTTGAAGTGATGGTCGCCTGTCGTTTTAGGGTGTAGGATTCTTTTCTGTCGACACCCTGTATGTTAGAACTAGGCATTATTGCACGTACCACAAGTGAATATGCATCGCCTATTGTGGTGGTGCCCAAAAGGACCTGATGGATCGGTTCGATTTTGTTCAAGATATGAGAGAATTGAACAAGAAACAAATTTTGATCCACACAAAATGCCTAGAATAGATGAAATTATTGACAAAGTTGTGTGCTGCTTAGGTATAAAATTACCACTCTTGATTGACCAGAGGGTTGTCTAAAACCAATTCCACTTCACGAACGTTCTCGTGATTGCTGTAGTTTTGTAACTGCTTTTGGTAAAAAAAAAGGAAAAACACTTCAGGTACACTGTACTACCATTTGGTTTGCAAATCAGTAGTAGCACATTTCAACGACTTATGGATTATGCGTTGCGTGATTGTCATGATTTTGCATGTGCATATATTGATACATTTGTATCTATAAGTCAATCTTGGAAGGATCATGTAGCTCACTTGCATTGTGTATTTCAGTTACTTTTCGGAACGGACTTACTGTAAAGCCGGAGAAGTGCAAAGTTGCCAAACCACGTTGAGTACTTGGGTCCTGTGATTGGGAAATTTCAATCGTACGCATTGTCATTACAAAATTGAGGCCGTTAGTAAATTTTTCCTCGTCAGGTGGTATATACAGGGTGGAAAATAGTATCTTGGGCCTATAAATATTGTTGAAAAATTTGGAATTACATATAAAATGTTACTCTTTTTGATATTATTACTTCATGTGCTAGTATAAATGTGAATACAATATGTGGTAGTGTATTGAAGTTAAAAGCTTGGGTGTGGGCTGAAAAACGGCCATTGTTGTGTCCACTATTATGCTTGCTTTGTATTGATAACTGCGATCTAGCCACCTGTTAAGTGGCTTTCCTTGCCTGTTCTGGGGGGGAGTGGTTCCATTTTAAAAAACAATTCTCCATCGGGGGTGCAAAAAATAGAAAAGAAGAGCATAAACCTCCCCCATCACTATCAGGCAAGGCATGCAATCTACCAAGGGCTGAGACAGTAAGCCTAGGCTGTGCCACCTGTTTAACAACAGCTGAACCATGCATGTTGCTGGGTATCATAAATCCATGCACTAAAAACAAGGGTGTATTTGCTCAATGCCCTGGTGAATGAAAGCTTTGAACTGCGCCAATGGGAAGAGGTTTTATGTCGCTCATCTAGTGAAATATTCCATAGCTTTGTGCTTACTCTACCAGAACAAAGGTACTGTAAGGACAAACCTTGTGTAATAGTCCAACAAATTTTCTCCTGACTTTGAAACCATGACAACTTACCACTTCTGTATAGTAACTCCGATCGTAATGCAAGGCCTGTGCATAATATCATGAATCTAAATCTTCAACTAGGTTTTTGTAGTATGAACTTTTATAGTTTGGGTTGGCTACTCAACCCCCCCTTACAATTGGATTTTTTCATGTTTTTTAACTTGTTATGGCAATTGTAGAAGAAAAGCGTGATACCTCAAATGAAAACCGAGTCTATTATGTAACATGGCATAATCGCAAATGTCAATTCATTCACCTAGTTACAACTATTGAGGGCGGCTTCTCTCTGCTTATCCTGCCCAGGTCTTTTGCTTCATGAATTAACGCGCCAGTGCAAGCCACTGTCAGCAAATTCTTCAAAATGTAAACGAAGTCGCGCTCCTATTTTTCATCAAAGTCTATTGTTTTACAGGGTATAGTGGAAATGGTTATAAAGTGGTGATATTGCGTCCTACAACAGGTGTTATAAACGTGTGTGTTACTTATACTACATGTATAGTAGATTTTCAAAATAAGTGAGACCTCATTAAAAGTTTTTTAATACTGCCCATTCACTGTGGAGAGGTAAGAAAATTATTTTAATGGCCACATGTAAAAAGGTTTTCTGTGGTACCAATACAATATATAGATGAAGCTAGTAGTAATGTTGACCTAAAAACAGTATTTCCATCTAAGATTGCCTGTGGATGTTTTCAATTGAAGTATCAGGATAAAACCAACCACAATTATTTCATTAAACGTTGTTATTTGAACATAACGTACTTTTGACACTGCCAAAAAAATGTCATTCCTTGTCACAGCCTATGATAAATAATGGCGGAAGGGAAACCCATTCTTATATCAATGCACACCATAACACACTAAGTTTTCTTTGGCCATCAAAATGGGCCAACCTTGTATAAGAGATTACAGCAAAGCGGATTTGACATTTTTTCGGGCCAACCGTGGCATAAGTCCCTTCTATCATTAACCGACCTGGTAAGAACTGAATGCCTCAGTTTCCAATAACCGATTCTGTGCATGCTGTTGTACCATGGCTCAATGTGTTTTGTAATGGCAACAAATGGCTAGTCTCCGCTTGGCCGGGGATTGAACCCCGTATCAATATCCCCCTATCGAATATGCATGGAGTCTCCTTAATTTGAAATCTGCTATATACGTTAAAGGGCCATTGGACAAAACCCCACAAAAATAACATTTCCACTTTCGCTGGATTTGTTTTTTGTCATTGGAGACAAATAAAGTTCGGTCACGTGTGTGCCTTCCCGAAGAATGGCCCAAAGGGTCTTTCGTGATCCACAATCCTCGTCTCCGATTTACCAGTCAAATAATATGAGATATTTATATCATCTGAACCGTTGTCCCCAGTATAGTAATGTGTGCCTAATCTGAGGTGCAAATTCGGATCTACTCTAGAAGAAATTCCTAATTTTGTATTTTCTGTCTATAAACAGACGAAAATTACAACACGTGGCCTATGGGACAGCGCGATACAACTACTTCTTTCATATCATCAAAACACAACATCAGAATCAACTGAATTTTTGGAAATAACTAATGAATCATGAACAAAAATAAATGTGCTAGGATCACGAAATGCCCCTTTAAAATTCCATGCAACTTTGACTCTGCTCCAAATGACGGTTTGCGATGTCGATTGATTGATGGATTGATTAATGTGGTTCGATATTCTTAAAGGCACAATCAGTCGCTAGATCAGAAACCCGAAAAAAATCATCAAAAAGACCAAATTTTCGCATGTCTGTAACAAGTATAGGTGTCCTATATAACATACTCTACAGGTGATAGACCAAAAGCAACCTTATAAGGGCAAAATCGGATATTTTAGCCTGTTTAGCCGTCACGGAGTTCGTACGGTCCCTTTAATACTGCAACACGGAGATTTGAACACTGCTGTTTCCTTCCTTTTCTATAAATTTTTTCTTTGAGAAAAAAAAATAACTTGTAAAATTTTAGAGACATCCCTCAATTTTAACTGATCACTGATACTGCCTTTATATTATTAATTCAAATAAAATGTGTTGAAATGCGTAAATGCTGGTAATGATGTGTTATTTATCAAATATGGATTTAAATCAAGTAATAACACGTCAAAATTACAAACCATTCATTAAAAACCAAACCAAAACCCCGAAATTTAGTGCAGAACAAATTTCCACTGCTTGCATAGGCAGGTTAGCACTGTGCTATGCATTATGGTCTATTCACCCCAGGTTTTCGTCTAAAGGACGTAAACACAAAATCAAAATTAAGTTCCCCCTAAAGAACCTCTAGGGTATCCATTTTTTAACGATCAAACCTAGCAAAGGATATAGCTATGGATGCTAGGAAACAGTTTTATGAAAAGTAGCAAAATGTGTGACCTAACGGCTGAATGAGCACAACATGAACAAAAAAATTACGCTTTTTTCAAAAATAGCAAACACATCTGTTTTTAAATGACTTGTTCGTCATCAGGCAGTTTGTAGCCACTACGTTTGTCAATGACTTCTTGGCACCGTCACTTCATGGAGTTCACGAGTCTAGTGGCTCTTTGCTGGGGTAACATTCCATTCTTCCAACATCTGGGCCAAGTCAGTAAGGTTGGTGTTGAAATTAATGCGTGCAGATACAGCTCGCTTCAGCATGTCCAGATGTTCAAGCAGTTCAGGTGAGTTGGCGGGCCACACCATCCTGTGCCAAGAACGCATTCACAACTCTTGCTCGATGTGGACGGACATTGTCATCCATTAGTTCAAAGTCATCACTAATGGCAGCGGGACTGGTGTGACATGTGGATGCTGGATTTCATCCACGTATCTGTTGGCATTCAGGTGTCCTATTGAGAGACAGTGCGTAACCAGAACCCTTTGCAAATGGGGGGGCTGAAGGGGTGCCCAGGCTTTTGTTTTGAGGGGGCAAATTTGGGTCCTTCTCCATAGACACTGTACAAAAGTCATTTCTTTGGGGGGCGAAGGGGGGCACTATTCGTTTGCGGGGGCTTTGCGCCCCCGGCCCCCCCCCGCTGGTACGCCACCTGGTCAGGGATAGAGTTGTCTCGGTCGTTGCCTCCCAATACCCTTGAATGGATGCATTCATTATTTCCTGACCGAGTATGAATGCAAAGAACGAAGATATGACATGGTTGCAAGCAACCTAAGAACTGGCAAATTTTAAATCGCATTCCTTCTGTTTGCCATCACAGTGACAATGGGCATGAAATACCTCTTGCGAATTTTAAAAGCAGACTCATGTTTTCTTTAATGTGTGCTCTTTTAGTAGTTAAGACAAGGATTTCTGTAATTTTCATAATACAGCCTCCAAACATCTATACTATCCTTTGCTAGGTTTCATCTTGAGTAACTTGTTTCCCTGGAAGTTTTGAGGGGTTCTTTCAAGGCGAACTTATTTTTTATTTCGTGTTTACATATTGACGTACCTGTTTCATTTTAGAACCACTAAATGTTGGACTCATGTAGCTCCTTCCTCTCTTCCACCGTTCACCATCCACCATAAGTATGCTATCAGAAAGGTAAGGAATTTGAACTCTTTCCTGAAGCAATAACAGAAAAAGGAGTCTCAGGCAGATTTGTTAGCGTAGAATTCTGGATGCATGAATCCCCGAGTTTAGACCACTGACCTCTATACTTGGATGCGTAGCTCGCACGTAATTGAATAATGGTCGATTGATGGCAACCAAACTACCCCGGACCTTCCGCGCAGCGGACATTTTATGGCGTAGATCAAACTTGGGAGTCACCGTACTGATCTGTTTAAGTAAATAAAAATGTAGTAGGCCTCGCTGTGAATGTTTATTGTATTTGAAAGAGAAAAAATCTTCCTATTTTATTTAAAAATGTGTTGTAGTAGCAAGCTATAAATATACCACAGTCATGTGTCCTCCCCGTCCTCCGCGTCCTACCCCCTTCCCCTGCCCCTCAGTTTTACTGATAATTTATATAAAATCGATTTTAGTTTGCTTTTCTCGGCGATTATGAAGATAAGAATTCAAAAGCACACGCTGTTTGAAAAATAGATGGAGTTGATAAAATATGTGCTTGGCCGCCGAGTCTACCAGTCTCCCAGACTTGATCAAACCAAAACACCCATTATTTTTTTCATAACGGTGTGCTTCTTATTCTTTATCTATTCCCATATAGAGTTCAGTGATTTCGACGGGCTGCTTATTACATCCTACGTCATTTCGTTCGTGGCAATCCGCATCAATTTCTAAGATCGTTGTAGTGTGCTGAAACTACTGAAATTTGTCTTGTAAAATAACATGTTCCAAAAGGCGTGTCATTTCTTTTTTAATTGGCTTACCTGTGGGCAGTTATGCATGAAATCATAATGGAATCACATGCGACTAATTGAAAGTTATAGGAGCTAAAGATTGGCTATAAATCGGCTTTCAAAAGCATATCGTTATAATAAATGGCCGGTTCGAGATGAATCTTGAAAAGAAAAGCCAAAAATGTTTAAAATCATTGCCCCTGTTTGAACAAGAATCGGAGGAGTGTATATATGTCATAATGTAGGCCTACATCGTAATTTTAAATAAATGGGGGAATGAAGCGCCAACTCTTAGTTTCGATGGGCGCTTCTCTAAACTAAATTTCAACAAAACAAATAAGCTTTCGAACCATGTTAAAAATATTTTTTTTAGCTTTTATTTTCAAGATGTAGCTTATTGCTGATACATACAGTCGGGCTTGCGAGGAAGCTCTCTATATACATTAGAATAGTAGCGGCAGTTTGTCGTCTTGCATATACACCTTTATATATTTGTCACATTCTGACGATGCGGGTGGGCTAACAAATGCAGGCATACATGCCTCGCATTTGTTATAATTGTAAAAAGAGGACTGGCCAGAGAGCATCCCGCCTCCCTCCCTTCTCCCTCCCCCCACTTCCCTTTACATCCATTCCCTCTCCCTTTCCTTCCACTCGCCTCCGGCTCCCCCCCTCACCTCCCTCCCGTACGCCAAAATTCCCTGCCCTCCCCTCCCGCTCCCTTCCAAATCTCCTCCCTCCCTCCCCTGCCTCGTCCTTCCCAATCCCATCCCTCCCATCGCCATATAGCCCCAAGGTCCCCTGTCCGCATCCACTCCTCAGTCCTCGTCCCTCCGCTCATCCCTCCCCCTACCCCTCTCCGCTTCACCGCTCGACCCCTTCCCCCGATCTCTCCCTCGCTCTTCGCCCTCCCCTTCCCCCTTCTCGAGAGTCCCTTCCATCTTTAAGAACCCTCTCTCTCCCTGTCATCGCTCTGCCCTACTCCCTTTTCATTCGCCTGCGTCTCCCATATCCCTCCTACGTTTGCCCCTCTCGATCCTGTCCTTCTGCCTCTAGCCGCCATCCCCTTTCTGCCTCCCCTTTGGGACCCGTTTACCTCCCTGCTCCCCTTTCCGTCTGCCTCCTCGTCGCCTCAACCCTCATTTCCGTGCCCGTTGCACCCTGCTGTTCCTCCTCGAGTCCTCCTCCTCCCCCCCCTCCACCGATCCCCCGTGCCCGTCATATCCTTCCTCTCTTACGAGCAAGTTGAGATTTTTAATCATTCATTTCCTTCATTCATTTCCTTCCTTCATTCATAGGGGCATCATTTATTATATATTTTTTATAAGCGGCAAATAACGCATTTATCTTATGTTATAACATGCTCTGTATTTATTTGGGCGGGCATTTATTTTATTTATTTATTAAAAAGTATAAAAAATTATTTAGTTTATTTTTTTTCGATGCGAGAAATTTCTCTTTATTTGTTCATTAATGGTCTGTTTTGAAAATAACATTTCCTTGTGGGCGAAAAAAAAAACCACTAACTTCGTTATTCCCTTATTTTGATTAAATGTTCAAATTTGACGTACAAGTGCCATTGAAAGTAAGAAGGGACGACGGGTTCTTGCCCTTTTCAAATGGGAGGCACAAACTGTTTCACTTCTCGATCGACTCTCGAATCGCCGCCACTATCCATGTAGAGATGTCAGGTGGACTTGACCGTCCCAAAATACACTAAAGAATTTCGGGTTCTCGGCTTTCGCGATTCGTGTCGGGGGGGGGGGGGTTGTTAGGTTCGCGTCACGGAACGCTTATCAGACGTGACCTGTAAGTGTTAGTAAACTTTTGTCATCCCTACCATGGTCCCCTGTTTACATACCCACCCAGGGCCCCTTTGCAACTAAAGTCCACTTTAATTCGACAACTCCCCAAGTCTAAGGCGCGACTCCCGTTTGGCAACGAAACGCTTATCGTGACAGTTGCGTGCAAACTATACATAAGAGGCAGCACAAGCGTCAGCGATAATTTAGCTATCTCCCGCTCGGTCACCTACAAACATGTGCAACAGCTATCGTATCCGTATCGGTCGCTCCTCGTATTAGACCGCCCAATTAGCTTGGGCTCAGCCGAGCGCGGTTTCATAACGTCACTTTACACGGTCTTGTTGTTTAGGGCGGGGCGAGGTTTTTATTATCCCGCGATTTTCAAGTACCAGGTTATCGCTTTCGCTATTGCACCAATATGTTCTCTCAACTCAGGCTTTTCTGCTGTGTACCAATTTAGAGCTGCTAGGCTCTGGCTGATCATTTTCTGATGCGCACGTCCTGAAATTCATCGTAAAAATAATACTTTAATCATCGGCAAACATTCTACATTAATAACAAATATACCTAGGTTTAATATGCGTCTATTAAAAAATGTGAATTTTTCACGGACTCGTGTCATTCAAAATTTTCAGCACACACCCCCACCCCCCTTAAGGTTCATTTGTTTGCCCTGGTTTTCCTTGCTTAAAGTTATAAGCAGTTAAAGCAAGGAGGTTTTAAATTCTTATCTATTAAATTGACAATTAAATTATTAGTTCAGAATCTAGCTCAGATTCAACGCAAGAATGGCGTTTCAAATTGATCCTTTTGATGACTTTTTTTAAAAATTGTCATTTTGGGCTACTATTCGTATTGTACTTATGCGTTCGATAATAGATGAGGAGGGGGTGCATTCCTGTCAACCTCTATTCATTATTTTGGAACGTTATAAGCGTAAACCTGCGGCATAATATCACGCAATATAGTAAAATAGATATTTGGAGAGGCAATGTTTTTATGGGTTAATAAAGCAAAGTGTATTTATGTTAAATATGATGTTCAATAGTTGTCTATTATCGCCTAATCCGAATCATTTCCTTTACAAAGGTCACACCTCTAATTTCGCACCTATCAACCCGGTCATGTCCTATGAATCGAACTTTTCTCTAAATTTTAAAAAATGGCCTTCCGCTGCCTCCCCTCTTTCTTCCCCCTTTCCTCGTTTACACCGTTCCTTTGCGAAACTAGTCGTCGGAAATTATCTTCCGTTAATGCGAAAGAATTATAAAGCTTAATAAGACCAAAACTTAACAACGGAGTTGAGCTTGTTACACAATGTAACTAGATTCAACTAAGAATCATGAAATAAGGCTTATAAATGTTAATCATTAATATAGCGGACAATAGGCCGTTTTAGATAAAGAGGCCTGAAACATATCGAATAGAGACGGCCATAGGCAATTAATTGTTTTTTTTTTATTCTGGCTAAAGTAGGCAATTTGGCGAAACAGGCGAACCGGTGATGGAAACTATCGCGGGAATATAACAAGAAGGGCAACGCACTTGCAGGGTGGCGGGGGGGGCGTATCGTGGCTTAGTCAAGGGAGATGTTGGCTGGTGATCGTGTGGGGCATGGTATGGTGTATTGAACTGCGGTGGTCATCACCGGGGGGCCGGCCGTGTGGCTTGCGAGCTTGAATTAAAAATCACAGCTTGAAAGAATGTCGTCAGTTTCTAGAACAGATAAGCAGTGGTGGGGTGTTAAGTTGCTAGCACACGTACAGGCAAAATATTAGTTTAATAAAAGCGTCAGTTTCTAGAAAAAGAGTATTCTTTGATGTTTAAAATCGTAGTGCCGCAAGCAAACATATGCTTAGAAAAAGTGTCCTTTCAAGGAATAGAGTATTATGAGCATGCAGGCGTTAACATCCTAGAGCAGGTAAGCATATTATTTTAGAATAAGGGGCGCTTGAACTTAACATCCACTCGCAAAGTCATCATTTCACAAAGATATTGTGTGGTGTTAATAAGTTCGCGAGGCAGCAGGCAAAATATTATTAAGAAAAGCGTCAGTGCAAGAAAGAGAATATGGTGTTAAGTTCCTTGGACATTCAAAATCAGATTAAGAAAAGCGTCATTTTCAAAGAAATACTATTATGTGTTGTTAAAATCTTAGCACAAACAAAAGATAATTTAGAAAGCGTGAGTTTCAATTCACGTGGTATTAAAATTCTAACACAGGTAAACTATTATTTATAAATGGCACTTGAACTTTAAATGCATGGCTTGAAAAAATGCGTCAGTCTCAAGAAAGATATGTGGTGCATGGATTTATTTACGGGGGGGGGAGTAGCTGGGGCTTGAAATGATAACCTTTCTCTTCTTCTCGGTCCGCACATGCATATTTAACGGTTAATTTGCTAACGATTCTGCGAATGTTGATAATTCTTTTTAAAAAAAAAACGAGTTTTCGCAAAATGGAACGGTAGCGGCGACATGCGTTTGCTGGCCAAAACAAATGACCACATCCATAAACGGGTAAAACAAAGGTGATCTTGCAGGCTATAGGAGTGCCTCCAAACCGTATTCCTTTTAAGCTATGCGCCTGAGGAAATTTTGAATTTATTTTTTCAACTTTCCGCGCGGCCTTTGCCCGAAATAACGAAAAGAGTCCGGGGCAGTCCCTGAATTGCGATTTTACAAAGCTATGGCTCCACTGTAACGACACAAATTTTTATTGCCATGTGGCCTATCGGTTTACCCTCTTTTTTTTACATTTTATCTAGTTTAGTGACGTCGGCTATCGTTCTATCTTTGTAAAATCATTAAGGGTTTCTGATTTGTAATTAGTTTTTAAATATCATGTCAAAATCCGGTGCTTTTAAACACTTTACTTTTACCTTTCAAAACCTTTATATTAAGCCTACATAGGCCTACTCTCAACCATTTTCATAAAAGAGTTTAACACTTAACAATAAAGAGAGAAGTTGATTAAATGGGCCAGTGTAATATATTTGTTTGTATATTGTTGGTGTGTTGGTAATTAAGATCTATCCATATGATCTTTAATATATATATTTCTTCGAGCAAAACTGAAAGTAGAAATCATAGGCAAAATTGGGTTTAGTAAATTTCGTATCCTCTTGTAAAACTTTGGGCCAATTTGTTTCATTTCAAACGGCATTTCATTACGCATTTGCAATGGAATTGGGATACTATTTGCGTAGCTCATAATAGGCCGCAAAACCAGTGACAAAACGGTTAGTTTTTTATTTAGGGCGATGTTCTATAAATGTTGATCCCTTTTTAAAGTACATTTCGATTCCTATGATCACCAGAAAGTTTGTATTACTTTCGTCGTGGTGGAACAGAACACAGTTTGTTTCCTGTTTAATATTGTAAAATTGTAATTTGGGTTGGAAGGATTTCGAACTACGCAAAACGAATTACCTGTGGTGTACAGAAAGGTACACAGGTAAGCGATATCGAGTATATCTGCAGAGTATTTTCTGATGATCACCAGCCATTGTTTGATCGTGGAGTGTTAATTTCGGTTGAGTGGCCATAAAATGAAGTAGTCCAATTACGTATTTCTAAAGACCAAGTGTGTCAGTAGACAAAGGTGATGCTCTCGGAAACGTCAGGTTGTTAAATCCTTTATCGTCGGGCCGTATCGTGACTCCTTCGTGCTGAAAGCTAGCATCTATAGTGTGTAAGCCTGCCTTCAGCTACGATAAACATGGGTTATGTCACGATACGAAAAGCTAACGTTGTCCAGCGTTTCGGCGATAGCTTATCGTCCAAACTGGACCGTCGTTCCTAAGGTCCTAACTGCCACAATGGTCCCTTCCTTATCTCAACTACACAGATCCCCGCCAGATCCCCTTTAATCTGTCCAGAGGCCCCCTTCATCCGCAGCTGCCACCAGCACATCCTTCTCACTCTCATAACTAAAATTCTCCTCATCTAACACGTGCCCTTTCCTCAACTAACCGCAAATATGGCGCAATTCCCCAATACACGCATGGGTCTCCGTTCCAACACATGATATTTTCTGAACTAACCCCAGATTTCTCTTTTCCCAATTACTCACGTGCCATTTCCACTTCCCCAACAATCCCATGTTTCTCCTTCCAAACGCACCGCGCAGGGTTCTCCTTTTCCCGAACAACCCATTTCATGGCTCTAGAGGACCATAAATAGCACTGTTCCTTCCCTCCAGCAGCGCGAGTTATAATATCTTCCATTTGAAGCATAATTTAGTCTTGAGGTCCCCTTTTGGGAAATATTGTTTGCCTAGAAAGCCTAATTTGAGCCGAAGTTGAGTTCTAAACCTGGCATTTTCTGCCCAATCCATTTCTAGGGGGCGCCTAATTTAGAAAAAGACAAAAATCAGATGCAGCGCCCAAGTCCGCTAAGTTCAAAAGTCTGGCTACACACATCCCTACGGCTCATAGAGTGCGCTCTGCCGCGCCCCCCCCCGGTCTCTCGCCCTCCTCCCTATCCTCTCTCTCGCCTCCCTTTTTTCCCTCCTCAGTCGAAGTTTGAGCCAAATTTTAGTTCAAAACTTCCAGTTATCCTCCAATTTTGTCTAATTCTAAGATGGTCCCGCTATTATGACAATCAGTTCAGCTCAAGGCATCTTAAGGTGGCAAGCAGGCGATTTCACATACAAACTACAAAATTGGGGGTGGGTGAAAGTACTGATTTGGCCTCTGATGTACAGTGGCTTTTCGATCAAAAATAGTCCCTATTCCCGAAAGGGATTAAGCTGTGAATATATCTTTGGTTCAAAATTGTGATATTTCTAATTTCGTATAGGAGCAGAAACGAATATTCAGGTCATCCATGTTTTCTATGAAATCTCAGGCAAATTAAAATCACTATTTTTCTCTCTTTTAGACATTTCTGTAGCAAAATACAAGCGTAAGACGCGTTCTTTTGATGTGTAATCTACTGAAATTACTATCACATGACAGCCAATAGTTTGGGTGGCCTCAAGTTGAAGTCGGCCACAGCAAATCCGTACCGCTCAAAAAAGTATGAGTGGGCCCTGGCTCACCCCCTCCAAGCTCTGCATACTCCTCACTTTCATCTGATTCTTTCCAGCAATTTCCAATCTACAGTAATAGTCTTCGCGAATACCTAAAAAACATATTGACCAACATGTCATGTTTAAGATATCCAATTGGGCTGATTTTTTCCCATTTCCAATCATATTTTTTGGATTATAACTAAACTTTATCCACACATAAGGCAAAATATTTAAATTATATATTAGTTAGCAATAAATAAACATGGTCAATTATGAATAAAAAACAATAACTAATTTTTTTTTTTAGTATAGATGGGGCCCGCATTGAGGCAGAGGCACTCAGTGGCGCAGTACATTACCATGATTATAAAGCATGTACGGCCGTATACCGCACACCCCAATATTGGACCTTGATGATCACATGTGTTATTCTGCTATATGCCGAAAAATCGGGTAGACTTGATAAGTGACCCGATGTATTACATGGGATATTGGATTTCATGAACTTGATTGTTCTGCAAAGCAAAAAGTTAAAACCGGATCACAAATTAGTGATATGCTTTAGAGATTAAATATTTAATCTATTTCCCCATATCCCATAACACAATAGAGTGAGACCTCAGGGCTGTGGCATGTCCCATTGGTGATCGTTACAGCTATTTTACCAGCATAGTTTTGGATAATTTGACGCAATGTATTATGGGGTATTGGATTTGTTTCATTGTTCTTCAACATTCTTTAGTGTACAATGCAAGTTGAAACGCAATCTTGCAAAAAAAGGTAAAGCATTCCTGGTCCAATTCAAAAAAACCACCTTATATTCTTCGTGGCAGTAATCATACTAAAATGTTCTGTGTTATAATCACCCCAATGCCTTCAATTTCGCCAATAGTTTTATTTTTAATTCCCCTCTCGGTCTCTCTCCGAGCACAATCATTATATGTTTTCCTCCATATGATCCCCCATTAGTGAACATGGAATATTCTCAGTCAATTGGGCAAGTCTCTAGATGTACTTCATTTCTTGAACTACTTGCCTCACAAATCGTCCAAAATTCCACCTTTTTCCTTCGCAAAAAACAAAACATAGCCTTTCGGGCGCCTGGAAAAGACCAACACATAACATACCAATGTATAGCTCCAAACACTGCTCCTGCTGCTATCCAAAACCGTTGACCGAAGTCCAGCTTTTTTTCCTCAGCAATGCAAAAGGCATTCCTACCAATACTGCCCCAATATCAGTGCACACTGACTGTCTTCTGTCGGCACATTTTGGATTTCAAAAGGCAGACTCAATTCCAATATAGAAAAACAAAAAAGAAAAAACAAAAAAAAAAAAAAAAAAGAAAGAAAAGAAGAGAGACAACGGCCTACAAAACTTCTTATAACCAACTCCTTCCTTCCCTTCTCAGATGTTTGGCACGATTCGCCGAAATACGGGACTATGCCGAAACACCCGGTCTTTCGGCATATGACCTTGCCGTGCGGCAGAGGTATCTGCCGAACCGGTCCCTGGTGTTTCGGCAATTATTCATTCGAAAATGCGGGGTTCTACGGCTCATTAACGCCTGGCTCGAACGGCTGGGGTACTTGCCGAAACAATGTGTTATCCGTCAGTAGTTGGGCACAGAGGGATCCTTATTACAGCTTGCGATTGTTGGATGTACCAAGAACAAAGTTCTTATGTCAATTTGCTAGGGTGGACACAGGATGACACGAAATGGTTTTCATGTTGACTTGAGATAGCGCTTATCGACAGGCTAATATTATGCTTAAAACTAGATAATTTTAAGGGCGCCTTTTCATTATTAAAATGGGAGGGGGCCGGAGAAATTGAAAGATGGTGTTTGGAAAATTGCATAATGTATAAGTTACCATAGACCGCTATTGGATAGAACCTATCCCCAAACACATACACATCACCTCCCCCGCAGCAGCAATTAGGTTCTCAAGACCCCCCTCATAATTATTTTCTGCTGATATCAGATAGGTGGCTTGGTTTAGGGTCTGAATAATCAATTTAAAACATGACTGGCACCACCGCCGCTCCTCAGAAAAAAATCATAACCCCCTATTGTCATGTAGAATCAAATAGGCCATCGCAAAGGTTTGGTACTCACCGGACGACCTAATAACCAAATCCCTAACCTATTAATCCTAACCTCTAATCTTAACCCTAGGTCTATAATAGGCCCTATATACCCCCAACTCTAGGTGACACCGTGTTGCAAACCGCCAATAGCCGCTCCTTTAGCAATGGAGCATCTGTATACATATCAATTCATATAACTATACATTGTTTCGGCGAATTCGCTACTGCTAAACGAACTGTTTAGCAAGGGTCGTCTTTGTGTCACGTAGCGTGGGTGCTTTTGGCTTGACAAAAAACAAAGGATCGTAATCTACGTCACTATTATACATACAGTGCTTGTTCTACTAAATGGCCAAAAGCCTGATTTTTAACGAGTTTCATAGTAGAAATTGTCCATAAAATCACAGGCAAAAATGCATAAAACACGTGCTCTACACATTTCAACAGCACGGTTATTTTCCACTTCCTCCCTTCATCCTCTGCCGAATGCCCCGTTACTTCAGGTGAAAGGGTTCTGAGAGGAGGGAACTTCGGTTCGGCAGCCTGGTTTTTGTTTCGACACTGAAGTCGGAAACAATGATACGTTATAGTGGCATTGATATACGTAGGAGGACGTCGGCCATTGTGAAATGTTCCTTTATTGATTAGGCGGCGGTTGTGGGCAACACGACGGGTTAGGTTTAGGTTGGGGTTATAGGGCCTCTATGAAGCCTAGGATTAAGATTAGGGTTAGGAATTAGGTTACGGGTTTGGTTCTTGGGCGGCACTCGCGGTGGCGTTAGTTCAACATTGGGGATTAGACGGGCTATTTGATTTTCTACTTGATCAATAAGTGGTTAGGGGGGCCTATGTGATTTTATTTTTTCATGTGTCTGTGAGTGGGGTTGCGTTGGGGGGTCATATTAAATTGATTATTCAATAAACCAAGCACCGATCTGCATATCAGTCAGTTAAGCGCATATGATGTTACTCTAAATGTGTGTGTCTATTAAAGCATGAGCGGTTTGGGGGTTTTGCAAGGTTGGTTCCAAACACATATTTGCAATTCGCTTCCGGGCCTGGGCCCGGGGGGGGGGGGGGGGCCCTTGTAAATAATGGTTGCGTGGGGGGGGACCCTAAAATTATTAGTGTTACGGGGGGGGGGGTCGGCTAATCTTAGGGGGCCGTTGGTCGACGATGCTTAGGACAACTCAGCACTTATTTCGTGTCATCTTGTGTCTGTACATCCAGATTGGCATAGAACTTAGTTATCAATCTGCAAAGATGTTCTATATAGATAGAGAGGCAAAACTTTACGTAATCTTTAGAAATTCATCGTCGCGCATTTTTGGCCGACCACCAAGAAACATTGAGTACCACAATAGACAAGGGCAATGGCTGCCTCCCCCCGCTTCTTCCACATACTTTTGGTGCCGCTTTGCATATACACTAATCGTCTAATTATTGATACAAATTGATGTGTTGGAGGTGGCCAGGTGTAATATGTGGGCAGCGCTGGATCATTGTGCTCAATACTCTTTTATCTCTAATAGCAATGCGGCGCTTAGGTGAAAAGATGTTTCATTGAGGCGGTTTAGTTAAATCAAGCGCGACTGACGTGTCATTTCAATTCGTTTGTGGCCATGGGTAGGACCGAAAATTTAACCACCCAATAGAACCAAACATCCAACAACTGATTTTTGGCGGGATTGGTTGTAATCGAATTGACATTATGTGTGTATACCAGCACCCAACCTAATAATATATTCCGTGGGCAATATTCCAACTGGTCAGCGCCCAGGCACGACGAGACTGTATTTTGAATGGGCTTCACCCCTCTTGGTTACAATCAGGCACAACCGCCCAAAACCTGTAATAATGATCCATCTTTGGGTCCGAACTAACTTGGATAACCGCATTGTTTCTGTTCCGGCAGTAACCGCTGCCGTTCGATCAGGGTACTACGTAGGCTCCGGCCCGCATTTTCGGGTTCATGAATAATTGCCGAAACAACAACCGGCTTTTTCGGCAGATGACCTCGCCGTACGGCAAGGTCACCTACGAAAGACTGGGGCGTTCGGCTATGCCCGTTAGTTCGCGGCTGCAGTGTGCATATGGAGCGCACTGTCTCATTAGGCATAATGTGGCTTGACAGTCTTCTTGTAGGGCTATGCTTCACAATAATATTATAGTTTAATATAATGTTTAAAATATCAATCTCCCTCGCTATTTATTGGCTACTTATTTCCTTCCCTAGGGCTATTTGAAAACTGTGTAAAGAAAAAATCCTTGACACGAATGTGTCTAGCACGATCCAAATCAGATGTAATAAACATTGGCGTTGAACCTGAATAGATCCTGATTTAAGACCAACAACGAATCATCAACTTAAATTAATTGATATTAAGACACTATTCAGTGATTTGAAAAATATTTTGAAATTTGGCAGGAATAGGCTTGCAAAGTGAAGGAGAAGTCTGTAGAATCCAAAAAAAAAAAAAAATCATCAATTTAGCCTTTTCGCCGCTGTAGAATTGAAAGCAAAGGAAGAAAAGCGGCATTGTGTTCTCAAGATATGATTCTCTCTCGCATTGAATAATTACGTGTTGTAGGGCAAGTGTCTCGTTCGGACAGTATGACTAAAATCTCCGAGTTCTGTCCTATTAGGTTGCTTTTCTCTCTGGTCTTATCATTTGGGCAGTGTATCGTTAGGATATCATGTACTTTTTACGGTACGCATGCTACAATCTTATTTTTTATTATTTTTTTGTGCTATTTGGTTTGTTATTTTGCAATCACTATAGTGTCTTTAAGTGTAATAAATGATTATCTTTTTCTTAGTGGTAAATTGTAATAGTTTTTGAATCATGTATTTCAATAGTCATAAATTTTGTGGGCAATTAGAAATGACCAATTTTCAATTTTATATTTTAAGCTAACGCGCATTTCCCAGGCTGTTCTTCTTCCGATCTCACATCATTTCTAATTCGATGCCCACCTAACCCAATGAAATTTCACCCACTTCAGGCTTTGTGCCACCTTTACTGCCTTTCCTTTTCCCGGTCTTTTGTTGAAGGAACTCTCTCTAAACTATATTGCATTGGCGCGGTGTTAAAGTATGATAGTCTCGGCTGGAACTCACAGTCGGCTCCATAGACGACAACGGAATAAAGGGGCGTGAAACATAATGTTGGGGCGTGAAGGAGTCCACTGAACTTGGTGCCGGGCTATTCTTTAGTGTCGTTTTTAGCTGGACTCTGAGTACGGCTGACTATAATTACCTTCTATCAACCTGTTCCCCTTCCACTACAATCTTTCCTTTTTTCATTTTGCATGTAGGGGCTTGATTTACGATGGTAATTTGGTATAGAGTCCAATGCATTCTCTTCGTGTGTTTAATTGATGTATCAATCCGAGGCCCATTGAACAACTAGAAACATACTAAAAATTTGTAATTTTTGGACATTAATTGGATGAGTAATCTCCACAGCTTAACCCAACACTCGTCTTTCATAGGGGGGTGGGGCCTTATACAAGGCACCCAAACTAATAATTATGCCGTGCAATATTCAAATGTCAGCGCCGCCCGGACACTGGTTTTGAATGGGTCTCACCCCACCCCTTGGTTAATCACACCACCGCACGCTGTAATAAGGATCATCTGTGCCGAACTACTTGTATACCCCTTGTTTTCGGCAGAAGCCTGCGTTCGCGGGTAATGACGGTAGCCCGCATTTTCCGGCATAATAATTGCCGAACCCGGGCGTTTCGTCAGATACCCTTGCCGTACGGCAAGGTCATCTACCGAAAGACTGGCGTTTCGGCATAGCCCCGTATTTCGGCGCTGGCAGGGTGCATATGGAGGGCGACAAGCTGCCATTAGCATAATGTGCATTGACAGCCTTCTTGGTGCTATGCTTTCAAATGATTATTATAGTTTAATAGAATTTTAAAATATCAATCTTCCCATCGCTATTTATGCTATTATTTTAGCCTTCCTCTCTGAAAACTGGGAAAATCCTTGACAAGAATGTGTCTAGCAAGATCCAAATCAGATGGTCATAAACATTGCGTTGAACCTGAATAGATCCTGATTTAAGACAACAAAGATAACATCAATTAAATTAATTTGATATTAAAGACACGAGGCGTGATTTGAAAAATATTTGAAATTTGCGGACTAGCTTCCAAAGTGAAGTATAAGTCTGTAGAATTCTCATAATTAAGTTACCTTTTCCAGCTGTAGAATTAAACAAAGGAAGAAAACGGCAGTTTCCAAGATATGATTCTCCATTTGAATTACGTGTTGTAGCAAGTGTCCGTTCGGACAGTAATACCTAAAATCGCCGGAAAAAATTCTGTCCTTATTAGTTGCTTCTGGTCTAATCATTTGCAGGTAATGTTAGGATACTGTGACTTGTTACGTAAATGCTCAAAATCTGATTTTTGGATGATTTTTTTCGATTGGTGATTTTGCAAATCACTGGATAGTGTCTTGTAGTGTAATAAATGATTATCTTTTTCTTAGTGGTAACTTGTAATAGTTTTTTTGAAATCATGTATTTCATGTCTATAAATTTTGTGCAATTAGAAATGACCAATTTTCAATTTTATATTTAATTCATAAACCATTTTCCCGGCTGGTTCTTCGATCTCACATCATTTCTAATTCGATCCAACCTAACCCAATGAAAATTCAACCACTTCATCAGCGTTGCCACACCTTGAGCTCCTTCCTTTTCCCGTTCTTTTGTTTGAATAAACTCTCTCTACACTATAATGTTGCCGTGTGAAGTATGAATCCGGCTGGAACCGACAGTCCTTGGGCTCCATAGACGACAACGGAATAAAGTCTGAAACTAATGTTGCGTGTAAGAGTCCACTGGAATTGAGTGCCCTATTCTTTTACCGTTGCGCTGGCTAGAGTTTACTGCGTACTATAATTAGTTCTTACCCTGCCTCACACTAAATCTTGCCTTTTTTCATTTTTGCAATGTTCGGATTTACGATGTAATTTGTATAGTCCATGCAGTCTCTTCGTGTGGTTTTTAATGATGATCAATCCGTATGCTCATCGAAGACTAGAAACATACTAAAAATTTTTATGGACATTTAATTGGATGAGTAACCCATCTTACCTCGTCTTATCAAGGGGGTGCCCATAGTGAGCTTTGCTCCCTGGGGTGCGCTAAAATTCAAAAACCTTGCGTTAACAAGCTTTCAAAGGTACATTTTCTCAGCCTTTTCTGGTCATCTTAGCGAAAAAAAATGTGAATGTAGCACATTCACCGGGGTTAAGGTATGTGCCGTCAAAGTCGAAGTTAAAGGGGGGGTTGTGCTTGCCACCCAAGGATATGTGAGATGCATTTTTGAAAATATTAATGCCCGGTTAATGGGCTCTAAAACTCTATGTTTATGTCAACTCTTCATTTGGACGCATTTAGAGCTGAAACCGCTGAAAAAAACACCGAATATTCCTACTTTTTAGCACAAAATTGGATTTTGCTTATTGTGCCGACCAAGGACTTGATGAAGTCATTGTGACGCCATATAGGTTTTGGTACTTATTTTGGTATCAATGGAAAGACGAGTATCATCGCTATCCCACTTGTGCCAATCATCAGCATCGGGTATCTTATACGATTCTCGAGGGGATGGGTGTAACAACCTCCCCCCGGTAATCCGTGTTACAAAAAAAGCTTGGTAAGACGGGGGTTAAAGAATAAGTAACAATAATTAATAATAATAATAAACGCTGAACTTTTCCTAGAAAAGGGCAGTCCAATTGTGATGATCGAAACAATATTTTGTTCAGATGTTATAGGTTTCAACCCTTTCTTGAATCCCAAACCAATACCCTTATCCGTATGAAATAGGAATAGCCCATGGATCGTAAGTGAGGGTATGCCGTGTAACTCATAGTACGGTTGCCTTTCGAGAGGCTCTCTTTGAAAGGACATCGCCGGATAATAATTATTGAACGCCCTCTATAGTTTTTTATGAGAACGGATGAACTTGAACGTTTTGCATAATAAAGCGACATGCTCAAAGTTTACCTTTTGCTGGTTTTCAAAAATACCCACTTACATAATTCCCCAAAGTCGGTTTTATGCAATTTCAATCAGGCTTCATGACAATTAACATATTCCATATCTGAGCCTTTCCACGCCCAAGAATCCACAATGCCTCGTGCAAAGAGTCCCGCTATATTATTTTACAACATATATGTGAGTGGTTTTCTGGTTCTTTGGGGGGACGACCTCATTTTTGCATTTTGTTTTCTGGGGGGCCGGAACATTAATGGACTTGTCAAAAACAACAACGAACTTTTTATATACAAACTCCCATACCATTAATTATATGGTAAGGCATGCTAATCTAACAAGGACTCGGTTCAGTAGCCTTGAATGAGCGCCACATGTTTTAACAACACTGACCATGCACGTCCTGGTATCATAAATCAAGAACTAAATACAGGGGATGTAGTTGCTCAATACAATGTGAATGAAGCTACTGAACTGCTTCATGGGAATTGTAATTATATAGCTCATAGTGTGTTTACTTGCTTCATGATATAAATAGCGCAGGTCATGGGCCATTGTGTTGTATTCCAGATTCTGCTTGGTGTGAAGACGATTATATAATCCAATTAGCAGCATCAGGCTATCAGGTATTTGGGTATGTTATAAAGGGCTGCCCCATGTAGCCTCTTGGTAGCGTATTGAGGACAAAAGGTCTATCTATAGGCCGTCCCTTACAAGCTCCACGACAAAGGGCAGCTATGCAACAACATCTTCCTGTTTCTTCATATAAGTAATCAATTGTCAGTGAAATGGGGCCTGCTCTAGCTTTGCTTTTTCCAGAGAGCATGCCCCTGAAGTTTCTCAGACTTTTCTCATTTTTTCTTGATACAGTGGTATTTTGGGGATAAACTACCTTGCGTCAGGCATGACAAAGTAGTTTTTCAAACACCAACTCACAATTGATGGTGAAATATACTATGATGATTATAGAGGGCCTCCTTCTCTCCTTACCGGCGATGTCCTCTATTTCACGCTATGCTGTAAATACCATGGTGTCTGGGACATGGTTCTCTGACCCTTTCACTTTCTTTCAGATCGTAGATTGGAGGAAGTTACAATTTTGTTTTTTTACCCAAGTGGTGTTATTTCATATTTATGCTTCAATCCGCTCTTCTTTAATGAATTTACTGACACTACATGACATTCTCAAAGTTATGTGTTACTTCCAAAAGTTAGTGTGTGGATAACAATACCTACCCAAAATGTTTACCGTCTTTCTTTGGCCACCTTGTACTGCAGAAGAAACTCCTTTAATTTGAAACAGAAAATTCCTGAAAAAACAATTTGCCTTTTCGCTTGGTTGTTTTTACAGTTAGACAAATTTAATTATTTTTTAACCAAAGGTGCAGACTTTGGGATCTTGGTCATATATACAATCCTTGTCAAGCGGGGAAATTTTGGATAAAGCTTTAACATTAGTGCAGAAAATCATAAGTTTCACCTATTTTTAGGGTTATAAGGGACACGAAATTGCTCGTTGCACCTTTAAAACTAATGCGATTTCTATTCCCTGTTATTTTTTTTAAATCATAGATTTGATTACAAGAAAAGTTTGTCCCGGTTGTAGAGTATACGTTTTTCGAAAAAAATAAGGAAACGAAAACCCAGACATTCCAAGAGTCAAAGTCAAACATCCTGATCATTACCCTATTTTACTTTAAACAGTTTACGTTTTTCCTGTTGGACACAATGTAATCCCACTTGCTGAATAGGCGAGTTCTGTAATACTCGGATAATGTTTTCGTCAGCCGGAATGGCTCACACAGTATGTAAACTGATTAGACTATTTCAAACTTTTCTTCAATTAGACGGAAAATGACAAAAACTTCTATAGTTGCCATTGATGAGTATTATGTCATTTGACTGTGTTTATCTATCTTGTATTTCAACCGATTCTCACTACTGCTAATGTCTGGTTTTGTTCGTTGTAATAACGTGGATTATAAGCCTTACTGGAAATTTTTAAAATTTGTTCCTTTTTAGCGGAGCGGCCGAGCCTTGAAAAGATCCTCTAGTTTTCGAGTTAACCCCTCCCACCGTACACAAAACACAACCACCTTTATTTAGGGATAAATATAGTAAGATTTAAGAAATGATGTTGTGGTTGAAATATTGGTGGCAGGGATGGATTTTCTATGCCGAACAATTGAATTTTGGGCTGGCAATTAAGCGAAATTATTATTGGTTTTTATATTTTTTAAGGTAAAATATTGCCACTCTTATTTTTATATGGTATCTTTTGTTATTGGTATATGTTTTATACATTGGCATACAGGGTTCAGGTATTTACTCGTTGTGGTGACATTGATAAAAAGGAAGCTTTTTTTAGGAGAAAGGTGATTTTGGGGCCTAAATTCCTATAACCCTTTTATATATTTGATAACAAAAGAAAGCTATGAATATAAATGTCGCATGGTGATAGTATTTGGCACTATGATTAAAATTTTTTTTTGCTAAGAAAGTAATAAATCTTGATATTCTTTAATCTTAAGTTTTAGCTCAAAAACGTGATTTTTTGACCCAAAAACACCCCTGCCACAGTTTGACCACACATCATTTTTTAAATTATTTTTACTATCTTTCGAATCGAAGTGTTTGCGGTTTTGTTGTAACCGAGGGGAGGGTTGTCCGACAATTTTGTCAGCTCCAAACCGCTCCACTATTCTGCATGCTTTGTCGTTTATATTCGTTCGTAATCTTTGAAATTAGAGTGGCAGTTCAATCATTGATCTAAATCATACCACTCATACCAAAATGATCAGGCTACCGCGCCATTCTACACAAGCTATTTCTACAAGACACCACCTCAGGATTCGAAAAAAAACCCAGAAAAGAACGACTTTATAATACTTGGAGAACATGTCCTAAAAGGTGGGTACCAGGTATTACAAAATTTTGCTAGGTGAGTGGGATTACCAAATTCCCAATTACACCATATGCTAGCGATACAAACCATAACTGAAGACAATATTTGAGTCTCTTAGATCAATTAACTTTTTAAGTATTCTCTTTTGAAACCAGAACAAAACACCACCCCTGCACTTACAACGATGATGTCACATAATGTCCTAAAGATTGGTATCGGTATCGGTCTGGAATACCCGCCGTCCACAAGTAGGTCATTGAATAAAACCTTAATGGCCTACAGTGAAAAGAGAACTTTACTCATTATTTTGTTTTTTCTTTTGGTAAAACGTGAATTTTAACGTACGGACCTGTCCAGAAAGTAACCCAGACACTCCGCAGAGCGTGGATGTCTCGACAATGATTGTCGTGTATATTCTATGTCTGCACATTATTTTGTTTTTGTGGCACTTTGGCTCACAAACCTCCGTTGAAAGCCACCTCTATGACTTGGCATCGCTAATGTGGTACCAGAGCGCACAGAGCTGAGAATGGACTTTCTCATCTAGCCTTTTAAAAAGTCACTCAAGATTTCGAAAATATAATTTTTTGTGTAATAATGAAAAAAATAGTCAACTAGAACAAAGATAGTAACCTAAAATGCACATTCCGAAATTTGAGAATGAATCTGGATTTTGTCGTTTGGATGCGAAACTGTAATGTGTAGTATTAGGTCCATAGGATACTGTTGTATAACAAAAATTGCGGTTCCGGACTGTTTATAACAAAGTTTGATTTTCTATATGCAGAATTGCGATTTAAGCTTAGCAATTTGTCACACAGGTTTATTAGTATATGACAAACTATGTACATGCAAGAAAACAAACCTTTTTTTTTGGAAATTGAGGGCGCCCTCCTCAGAAACCTCTTGAGTCGCCTTTAAGCAACAATGTTCATTTCTACTGTAACAGTTATAATTACTTTTTAACTGTCATAGAAGTGTAAAACATGTTTGAAACGTTTCTTCATACCCCATCTTAGAAACACCCCGTTTTTTCTCTTTGTTATGTTTTTATTTAACACAACCTCATAAAATAGCACGAAGGACAAAGGGCAATCCATTTTCACCACCACACACTCTCTAACAACCCATCTTGATGTCGCCATGCATTACAACAAGTGTACAGGACCTCAACAAACTGAGAGAGCTATGAGGCCTCTCTTTGTACTTTCACAATTTTTTTAATTATAAGTTTTTGTTTCAATTTGGGCGACCAACTGAGGTTATTTTGTTAAAAGAACTCTCTTCATTTGTGGATATTCAAATTGAAGAGCAAAAAGGTGAAATATATTACAAGTGTCATGCCGGAGTTGCCTCTAACACCAAGCAATTTCTCAACATTGGAAACTAAAACATGACCCGTCATCTTGACCTGTGATCTCAACATGTTTACGTATTGTGGGCAAATTATTCAAAGCACCGACCACTAAGATTTTGACCTTAGTCTCTGAACCCTTTGACCTTTGACCCAAAGCAAAATCTGTCATCTTGCGAAGCGTTGGTGTGTACATTGTAACACTTGAAGATTCATATGTTTATTTACAAAATAAAGGGAGCAGTATCATTTATGGGCGAATAATGTGTCCGAGGTCGAAAAACCAAATAATGAGCGAGGCGCAGCGGAGCCCATTATTTTAAAGTTGTTTTTCCGGCCGAGAATACAATATGAGCCCATAAATGATATTGCAACCCCTTTATTTCTATTCTATTACCGAAACAGCCCCCGTGATCTAAATGAGAAATACATTCGGCGACCCATTATTGCAGTAACTTGGCAGTAACTGTCAACCAGAATGCTGCTTTTATAATGGGCAGCAAGGTAATAGATTTCTGGGTTTAACACTATAAAAATAAACAAAATACCGCATCACATTAAAATATATTCTTATATGAATGCAATGTTACTTAGAGACAAACTCGGACAAAGATTCGATTTTAATTTAAAATTTATATGTCCTTAGCAGACAGTGGCGTACAGGCTTGCCCGCTCCAGGGGCAAATTTCCCAGTCTTGGGAACTTTTTCCCTCTCAGGGGGGTCACAAGGCCAATTTTTCCCCGGTCAGAGGGCTAAAAACGGCTGATTTAGCATGATTTTTGCAAATTTTTTCCCGGCCAAGTCGTCAGGGGGCACCTGCCCCCCGTGCCCCCCGCCTGTTATGCCACTTAATCAGACCATCCGGGCTTTGCAAACTTATTGTTATCCACTTTGTTTCAATGCAGTTTACTTACAACACGATTAACAAGTTCAGCGGCGGAGTAAATCACATCCATGTTGTTGATAGGAACTATCATTCACCGCCTTCCCTTTTCAGCTTCCATGGATTTAATTCTGCTCCCTTTAATTTAAAAATGACATCATGTTTGTAATAATCAAAATCTATTTCAAATTTCCAATACACTCCTATTTATTACATAATCACTACATTATTGGATTGTTCAGGTCGCCGCAGGGTGTTGTTGGGAATTGATTTATTGAATTGATTTGTCTGTTCTGACAGTAATTTAACGTATGAAATTCTTGTTGCTGTGTACGACAATTCACATTTCGCAGCTTCGGTTTACGTAATGGTTGCACACATCTATGCATACTGCGTGTTTGAACTTTCTGTTTCTTAGTCGAGTAAATATGGCCTATGTGACCAATCCACAACATTTCAATGTGCACATGTCGACAACATATTTTCTGCCAATGAAATCGTTTTGAGATAACGCCCCAATTCTATGATATTTTCAATATGAAGGCCTGTTTGACAACATCAATGACAGGCCTTGGCCTGGGCCCGGCATTCGTCATGCAAAGTAAAAATGGTATTTCCATCACCGAATTATATTGTTATTTTCAGAGAGAATGGTTTCCAGAGGTTGAAATTACTCCTTTATTATCTCAAACGCCCTTGTTACGACGCCGTGTTATGTTACTAATAATTGATTTCAGGCAAATTAAAATTCCTATCACCCACCTGCGTTCCGGGGTGTCTCCTTGTGCCAGTGCATCGCCGGCATGTACCGAGGTCCCCTTAGGTTTATTTGGAAAATGCTCTATATCAGTTCAGCATTTTCGAATAATTTTATACCACCACACAGCAACCGGAAACTTATGTCCACTTCTGGAATCCTAACATATCCTAGAAGTGATACACTTGTTCTAAATGTTATTGAATAAGTCTTCTCTTGTGGTGGTGTCAGTTTAATTCCCCCTGCATGGAAGCTTATCGGCCCGCGTGTATCCATGATACGGACAATCCTAACATGTGGCCCGTTTGTTTTAGACTGGGGCGGTCCCCTGAACAGTCAGGGGTTTGCACCTACTCTTAATTCGACAACTTACTGCGATGTACATTTACAATTGTAACTCTCTGACACCGGACCGGACAAGCTTAAAATTCCCTCCAAATTCCCAATTCCAATGAACATTGAGGAGAGTGGGGGGGGGCGGTATTCTGTATTTAATCAAATAGCTCGTATATTATTACCCCACCTGGATTTTTTCGTAATTTGCGCACAGCAAGCATCCCTAAACCTGCAATGACATTATGGTGTCAACTTTCCCGTTTTATTGATCTTGGGTTACTTGTTCTCCAATTATATCTTAGACTCGCATCGCTTTTCCTACTTGGAGGATGTCCTCTGGTAGATTTAAAACAGTTTTTTTTAGAAGGTTCAACCGACGCAAATGGTGTACGAGAGAGATGTGGAAAGTAGGTACCTTTGTTTCTGGCCTTATACATGGTCTTCAACTGCTACATAAAAAACTTCAATAGTTTGGATCCTATTCTAACAAGGGGACAGATTCGGATAACTACAGTACATATGAGGCCAAGTGAACCATTGAGGAGGGCGGTATGAGGTTACTCATCATGCCCTAAAACAAAAATGGGCGTTTGTTAATAACACGGAATCGCCTTAATCGCCTACTTCGCTTAATTCTCCCTACCCCCCTCTTCGTTGGCGCGAAATTGCTTCACTGGCGCGAAAATAACACTCCCGGTCAGTAAAAATACATCCGATATACGCCAGAATCACTCCGTAGTGCTAATATGGGAGTGCCAGATTTACATTCTGTGGCAGTGTGTTTTCTTATTGATAAAAAGTGATTTCGTAATTTACTAAAATCAACAAAAGATAAAAGATAGGCAGTGAGCTTAGACTCATTTGATGGGACAGATAATCTTGTCTAGTTACTGACTGGTATGATCACTCCGGGACCACTCAGCTAGGTTGTCACCAAATTCATTCTGAATATTCTTGAAAATCTGATATACCTTTAATTAAACATGCTGGGAATGTTGTTGGCCATCGGTGACGTCATTTGACCCCCTAACTCAATGACGAAATAAAGCTTGTTAACGGAATGATGCGAAAGATATGTTGGTCAACTGTTGAAAAATGTGACCGGACTGTGACCCACGGGTGGCGAAAACAGGACATTGGGTTAATAACAAGGAATTGCTTACCACGGTGAGTATGCATTTGTAGGCCTATATTTTGTCTTGCCTTTTCACCGGCTCTGACATCAGAACGCTATGACAACTTTTGACCTGAGACTAGTTATTTAGGTATTCTAGTTAGTTTTGACCGTGTTCTAGACACTCGAACTTGATTGTCATTTGTAAACCCGTGGTGATAGGATCACTGCGCCGCCCATTACTCTCCATTCATAAAACTTTTCTGTGCTAGAAGACAATCAAGCTAATGAATGAGTTGACTCTGTTGTGCAGTCCGCTTGCTATGTCGAGCGGAGGATGAAGTCAGCAGGCTGGGACGAGACTCATGATTGAGATTTGCCACAGAAGTGAAAGTTGGGAGAATTCGTTGTTTGATCAAAGAGTTACGACCAGTTTCCTCTAAGTAATTTCATAAAATTCACAAATTTGTGAGAAAAACAACCAAAATTGTATTTCAAATATACTGTTTTAATTTAATTGTTGGTTGCACAAGATTCGAGCAAACATTCTGTGAAAATACATCAACAGAGGGAGGATTAAGCAATATAGCACATTTTTGAAGGGCGGCCCCCAATTCAAAAATGTTGGATTTGTACACGCTTGCCAGTGGTAACTGGCTAGTAAAGTTATCTGTGAATGGTAAGCCTCGAAATGGTCTATTGGTCACCAAAACGAAGGAATTTTGTACTACATGTAGAATAATTATTATCGGGGGATCCCCGATATAATTCAACGGGTACTGGAAACGGACTCCATGTGAAATAGCCGGGAAATAGCGCAATGTACCGGTCTACGCTCATCCATTAGTTGTGTTAATAAAAAAAAGTAGTTCGGGCAAGTACAAAATCGCTTTTTTTGATAAACCGCATTTTTAGGCATTCTCGGTCGCAGTATAGTTCCTAGACAATTACCAAACGTAACTGTGCATAGAATCTTAAATTTTGAAATTTGGTGGCGCTCTTCAAAAAATTGCCAATATTGCTTTAAGCGAAGTAGGCGATAGCGATTCCGGTTTTCAAAACGCCGAACAAAATGCATGATAGTAAACTGAATAATCAAAACTGAGACATTCAACAGTTTTAATCACCCGCTAATCGTACAAATAACTATTAAATCAACCGTTAAATGGCAAGTACGAATATCTTGTCTGCCGGTTACGTTTCTACTTGTGTGCTTTCTGGCCTTCTCGGGAGCCTCCCCTGATGAATCACGGTTATTAGCGAAAGTCATATGTGTTTTTTTTTTGTAAGAACTGCCTGCCATGTACGCAATAAATAACCACTAAGGTGCCAGGATTTGGTCCTTTTTATTAACTATCATTCATAACTATCATCTATCAATTGTATATATCCCTTCAAAATCATGATAGTCTCCCCCCCGTTTATATATCATGATAGTCATCTGATAATTTGATAGTCTATCAATCTGGTACTACTTTACTTTAAAATAGCCATGCATAACTATCATCTATCATTAAATATCATTTGATAGAGTATCGCTTTGATATATCATGATAGTCTATCTGAGATTTTTGATAGTCTATTTGATAGTTATAGTCTATCAAATGATAGTCTAATCCATCACAATGATAGTTTCTGATATTTTGATAGTCCTGATATTTTTGATATTCCCTCAATCAATTCACAATGATTGTGTATCTGATATTTTGATAAGTGTCACAGAGTAAAAAAAGGATTATTATCTGATAGATTGAATAGCTGATGTCTCTCATCACAAATGAAGTGTATCTATATGTTGAATAGTCTATATCAACAAATGATAGTGTAAATCTGATCATTTTTGATATTCTGAGAGTTTGATAGTCTATCAGATAGTTTGATATGTTCAGATCGTTTGCATAGTGTCACAGAGTATAAAACAAGGGTGATATATCTGATTAGATTGATAGACTGATAGTCTATCATTCACCAAAAACTATATGGATGATAAGTCCCTACTCATTTTTTTTAACACAAATGATCTGATAATCTGATATGGTGATAGTCTATCAATCAAATTTGATAGTCTATAGATATTATAAACAAGGGTGATATATCTGATTAGATTGATAGACTGATAGTCTATCATTCCCAACTGATAGTGGCTGATAGGGCTATCAATTTTTAACACAATGATAGTGTTCTGATATTTTGATAGTCGATCAATCAAATTTGATAGTAGAGTAGATATTATAAACAAGGGTGATATATCTGATAATGGATAGATTGATAGTCTATCATTCACTACTGATAGTGGATGATAGTCTACACATTTGATAATCTATCAATAGTTTGATAGTCTATCAGATATGTTTGATAGTGTCCAGAGTATAAACAATAGGATGATATCTCTGATAGATTGATAGATTGATGTCTATCATCACAATGACAGTGTATCTGATATATTTTGATAGTCTATCAATACAAATTATAGTGTATCTGATAATTTTTGAGAGTCTCGTATTTTTGATAGTCTATCAGATATTTTGATGTGTATCAAGATATGTGATAGGGTCACATAGTATAAACAAGGGTGATATACCTGATAGGATTGATAGACTGATAGTCTACATTCACAACGATAGTTGATGATAGTTCTATCCAAATTTGATGTCATCAGATATTTGATAGTCTATCCCGATAGTTTGATAGTGTCACAGAGTGTAAACAAGGGTGATATATCTGATTAGATTGATAGACTGATCGTCTATCATTCACAACTGTTAGTGGATGATATTCTTCTGATATTTCTGATAGCTATCAATACAAATATAGTGTATCTAGTATTTTAATAGTCTGATATTTTGATAGTCTCTCCTATATAGTTTGATAGGTGTATCAAGATAGTTATGAATATGGTCAAGATATAAACATGGTGATTATATCTTAGATGTGATAGAACTTGATAGTCTATCATTCAAAAATTTATAAAAACAAAAAAACACGCGTTTTTTTTTTAAAAAAAAATGATAGTGTATCTGATCTTTTGATAGCTCTATCAATCAAAATTTGATAGTAGATTAGATATTATCACAAGGGTGATATATCTGATAGATGATAGACTTTGATAGTCTATCATTCGCAACTGATAGTGGATGATATCTATCAAATTTGATAAGTCTATCAGATAGTTTGATAGTCATCAGATAGTTATAGTGTCACAGAGTTAAACAAGGATGATATATCTGATAGATTGATAGACTTATTTCTACAATCACAAATGACAGTGTAAATCTGATATTTTTGATAGTCTATCAGACAAATATAGTGTATCTGATAATTTGATAGTCTCTGATATTTTTATAGTCTCTTATCAGATAGTTTGATAAGTGTATCAGATAGTTTGATAGGGTCACATAGTATAAACAAGGTGATATATGTGATAGATGATAGACTGATAGTCTAACATTCACAACTGATAGTGGATGATCGTGCTATCAAATTTGATAGTCTATTAGATTGTTTGATAGTCTATCAGAGTGTTTTGATATTGTCACATAGATAGTATAAACAAGGTTGATATATCTGATAGATTGATAGACTGATAGTCTATCATGCACAACTGATAGTGGATGAATAGTGCTATGCAAAATTTTAAAAACTGCAACATCAATGGTGATGTTTATATTTGTGGGAGGGGTGTCTCGGTTTAACTGCAAACTTTTGTGGGGGGACATGAATTTAAGAGTGTTACCTCTCTCACATAGTAAACCGTAGATCTAAAAACGTTTGATGGGACGGGGTGGTAAGATAATCAACTGAGGGGTGCCATTCAAACCGAATCAAAAAGAGTGATGCCCCGTCGTTTTTAAAGAACTCCCTCCCACAGTTTGTAAACTTTTAGTTAAAACGTGTGGTTCGAGAGTGATGTCCTCGTCGTTTTCATTACAAAGTTTTATGTATGTGAGGGTAGGGGGAAACCACACTCACACAGTATTGAGGGAGGAGAAGCAAATATTGTTGGTAAACCAAATCAAATAGAGAGGGATGCACAAAATTTTATTACTTGAGGGAGGGACACCAAATCACCCAGTTTGTTGAGGGAGGAGAATTTAAAATATTTTGTTTTATTAAACCAATCAACTGAGAGGGGTGCCTTCTTTAAAGCCCCCCCCACTCTTTGGTAAAGTTTTAACAATGTACTTTATAGACCCTAGCCAAACTTATTTTACTTGTTAAGATGTTACAAATGAATTTCATTATCCTACAATCTAAGCTACCAAGAAACCATCGCTACCCAGAATGCGGACCAGTGTTATGCAGGTCACTCCCCCTCTCCCACCCCCCCCCCCTAGTCTCTAAAGTGAAACAGATGCTTTATTCATGGCGTTACCTTAATCCTAAACTTAAACACCCCTGAACAAACATCCCTAAATTTTGCAAGAGCACTTGAAATTGGAAATCCCACAAGGGATAATTGGGTGGAACAATAATAGTTTCCTCTTAAAAGTACTTAAAATAAACAGTGGCCTTTTTGCAAAGAGGTGAACAACCCCCAGCACATTCCTAAAGCTAAACATTTAATACAAAATTTCTACAATCTTTTTTAGTGGTTAGGGGTAGAGTGTAATCAAAAGAGGGGGTGCTATCAAACAGAGTCAAGAAGAAGTGATTAATCATTTACCACTTTACCATGTTAAAATACTCCCTCCAAAAGGGGGTGCTTCTTTTAACCATGGTTAACTGCAAAGTTTCTGTTTCAGCAGGGAGTTATTATAGTAACTACATCATAACTAAATAGTACTATAGTAACTATAATTACTATATAACTCCATTGTTTCCAGGAGCGTGGGGAAAATTAAATCTGTGTCGAGGGTGCCGTCATTTTAACTTTATGTGCGTAAAGCCGCCTCCGCCGTTAATCGATTATTGACTTCAAAATCCTTCGGGTTTAGTGTATTACCCGCACTGTAAATTTCGAATAACGGTTCATTTAGATTTACATATGTGTGACAGGCCTATCCTTTTCGCTCGACGTGCCTAACATCGCCCTCCGTCCTACCGTTCATTCTTTGAAAACGACTAGCATTCGGGAGGACCTGCCACCCGCCCCTCTGCCCCTTTAACACTGCAAATTTACTTATTTCAGGGAGGGGTAAATCAATCAAACAGTGTTGCCTCCCTCAAACCTCAGTTAAAACCTAACTTTGTGGGACCGGAAAATCAAATGAGGGGAACACCGCACTCAAATAGTAAACTCCTTGTTTAAAACGAGGCATTTCAAATATAGTGTGAAGCTTCTATTTTGAGGAGGGTGGCGTTTTAACTTGCAAACTTTTATATGCTGGAGGGGAACTAAATCAAACAGTGGTGCCTTCCTCAAATGTAAACGCGCAGTTTAAAAAGCGTTTTGTGGGACGGGGTTGACAGTAAATCAAATGAGTGTTGCTCTATCAAACCATATCAAAAAGAGTATTTCAGATTCCAGGGAGATGTCCGCCTTGTTTTAACTGGCAAAGTTTTACTATTTGCAGGGAGGGGGAATTTAAAAAATCAAACAGTGTTTGCCTCCCTCAACGAGTAAACCGCAGTTCAAACTTTGTGGGACGGGATGGAGGGTAAATCAAATGAGGGTGGGTCCGCCCCTCACTCAAATAGCAACCCCGGTTTTAAAAACGAGCCATAACAAAGATAGGGTGAGTTTCTATTTTAGGAGGGTGTTCTTCGTTTTAAAACATGCAAGCTTTAGACTATTTAGTCGGGGGTGCTTTTTACTATTTGTGGGAGAGGGGGCCTCGTTTTTAAAACTGGCCCAAGGTTTGCTATTTCAGAGGGGAGTGGGAAAAGCAAATCACAGAGTAGCTAGGGAGAATTATTAACCCAATCAAATAGAGTGGATGCCTCGTTTGGAAAGACCACCCCCACCCACACAAACATTTGTAAAGTTTATAGTTAAACCTTGTGTTGACTGCAAACGTTTACGCCCACTTTCCTCTTGCAAAGGGGTATTAAATCTTGCAGTGAGGGGTGCCTCGTTGAAACTGCGAAGTTTTACTATTTCAGTGAAGGAACCATAGTTAAAACGTTTGTTTAAAACCAATCAAGACTAAGTGTTCCCTCGTTTTAAAGAACTCCTTCCTCCACGGGGTAGCCATCGTTTTAAAAAAACTAACTGCAAATTTTTACTTCAAGGTTTTAACTGCAAAGTTACTATTGCGTAAACGTTTGTGGGAGGGGTGGAAAAATAATAGTAAACCGCGGTTAAAACGTTTGTGGGACGGTGTTGAAAGTAAATGAAATGAGGGGTGCGCTACACCATATCAACATGATATTTCAGGGAGGTGCCTTGTTTTTTAACTGCAAAGTTATATTTCAGGGTGGGGGAATTTAAATCAAACAGTGTTGCCTTCCTCAAATAGTAAACCGCAGTTAAAACGTTTGTCGGACGGGGTTAAAAGTTTGCGCTAAAATCATACCATGTCGAACAGAGTATTTCAGGGTAGGGGGTGCCTCGTTTTCAAACTGCAAAGTTTACTATTTCAGGGAGAGGGAATTTTAAATCAACAGTGTTACCTCCCTCAAATAGTAAACTCCGTTAAAAACGTTGTTGGGACGGGATGGCGGTAATCAAATGGGGGGGGGGTGGGGGTGTCTCCCTCACTCCAAACAACGCCCGTGTTTAAAAACGAGGCATACAAAGATAGGTGAAGTTTATACTATTTTTCGGAGGGGTGCTTCGTTTTAATTGCAAACTTTAAAAACTATTTAGAGGGTCGGTTTTATTTGTGGGAGAGGGTGCTTCGTTTTAACTGCCAAGTTTACTATTTCAGAGGGAGGGGGAATTTAAATCAAACAGTGTTCCCTTCCTCAAATAGTAAAACCGCAGTTTAAATCGTTTGTGGGACGGGGTTGAAAGTCAAATCTAATGAGGGGCGCTATCAAACCAGGTCAAAAGATATTCCGTGATGAGGTGGCCACCTCGTTTTAACTGCAAAGTTACTATTACATAGTAGGGGAAAGCAAATCACATAGTAGTTAGGGAGAATTATTAACCGAATCCAAATAGAGGTGATGCCTCGTTTGAAAAGAACCCCCCCAAAACACACAAACAATTTGTAAAGTTTATAGTTAAAAAAACGTAGTGTGTAAGACTGCAAAGTTTACTCTTTCAGGAGGGGGTATCAAGTCTTGCAGTGAGGGGTGCCGGGTTTAACCTTGCGAGTTACCATTTCAGGAAAGGTAACCATAGTTAAAACGTTTATTTAAAAATAAACGCGAATGAATAGAGTGTTTGCCTCCGTTGTAAGAACGCCCTTCTACAAGGGGTGCCTCGTTTTAAAACTGGGGCAAATTTTACTTAGTGCCTTTCGTTCGAGTGCATACACATCGCCCCTCCTACCGTTAAGATCTTTGAAACAGACTAGAATCCGGGAGGACTGCCTCGTTTTAACTGCAAAGTTTTAACATTTCATGGAGGGTGAATCAAATCAACAGTGTTGCCTCCCTCAAATATGTAAACCGCAGTTAAAACTTTTGGGGACCGGTAAATCAAATGAGGGGATCACCCACTCAATAGTAACTCCGTGTGTTAAAACGAGGCATTACAAGAATAGGACGAAGTTGACTATTGTTAGTAGGGTGTGCCTCTTTTTAACTGGCAACGTTTATTATTTCAGGAGGGGGAAATTAAAATAACAGTGTTGCCTTCCTCAAGTAGTACACCGCAGTTAAATCGTTTGTGGGACGGGGTTGAAAGTAATCAAATGAGGGGTGCGCTATCAAACCAACAAAAAGACTATTTAGGAGGGTGTGCCTTGTTTTAACTGCAAAGTTTACTATTTCAGGGGGGGGGGTTTTTAAATCAAACAGTGGTGCCCTCACTCAAATAGTAAACCAAAGTTAAAACGTTTGGTTGGAGCAGGATTGAAGTAAATCTACATGCGGGGGGGGGGGGTCGCCTCACTCAAATAGCAAACCCCGTGTGTTTAAAACGAGGCATAACAAAGATAGGGTGAAGTTTACTAATTTTAGAGGGTGTGCCTTTGTTTTAAACTGCAAGCTTACTATTTTAGGGGTGATGTTTACTTACTATTTGGAGAGGGTGCCTCGTTTTAACTGCCTACCTGCCAAGTTTACTATTTCAGAGGGAGGGGGAAAGCAAATCACAGAGTGGTTTAGGGAGAATTATTACCCGAATCAAATAGAAGTGATGCCTCGTGTGAAAGACCCCCCACACACAAAGCAATTTGTAATTTATAGTTTTAAACCGTGTGTTAGACTGCAAAGTTTTACTCTTTTCCGGAGGGGGTATCAAATCTTGCAGTGAGGGGGGCCTCTTTTTTAACTGGGAAGTTTACTATTTCAGGGAAAGGTAAACCATATAGTTGTAAACCGTTTGTTTAAAACCAAATAGAATAGAGTGTTTGCCGTCGTTTTAAAGAACTCTTCCTCACGGGGGTGCCTCGTTTAACTGCAAATTTTAACGTTCAGGTTTTAACTGCAAAGTTTACTATTTTTTTAAAACGTTTGGGGAAAGGGGTGGAAATAATAGAAACGCAGTTAAAACGTTTGTGGACGGGGTGAAGTAAATGAAATGAGGGGTGCGCTATCAAACCATATCAAAAGAGTATTTCAGGGAGGAGGTGCCTCGTTTAACTGCAAAGTTTACTATTTCAGGTGGGGGAATTTAAATCAAACGTGGTTCCTTCCTCAAATAGTAACCGCAGTTAAAACGTTTGGGGGAAGGGGTTGAACGTAATCTAGGGTTGAGCTATCAAACCATGTCAAAAGGAGTATTTCAGGGAGGAGGTCCCTCCGTTTTAAACTACAAAGTTTTACTATTTAGTGAGAGGGGAATTTAATCAAACATTGTTGCGTCCCTCAAATAGTAAACCGCCGTTAAAACTTTGTGGGACGGTATGGAAGGTTAATCAAATGAGGGGAGGCGCCTCACTCAAATAGCAAAGCCCGTGTTTAAAACGAGGCTTAACAAAGAGAGGGTGAAGTTTACTATTTTAGAGGGTGTGCTTGTTTTAACGCAAACTTACTATTAGTGGGTGATTTTTACTATTTGTGTGTTAGGGTGTGCCATCGTTGTTTACAAAACTGCCAAGTTTACTATTTACAGATGGAGGGGGAAAGCAAATCACACAGAGTATTAGGGAGAATGATTACCGAATCAAATAGAGTGATGCGTCGTTTGAAAGACCCCCCCCCCCACACACACGAATTTGTAAAGTTTATAGTTAAACCGTGTGCTAGACTGCAAAGTTTTACTGTACTCTTTCAGGAGGGGTATCAAATCTTGCATTGAGGGTTGCCTCGTTTTAACGTGAAGTTAACCATTTCAGGGAACGGTAAACCAAGTTTTAAGACATTATTTTAAAACCAAAATCACAATAGAGTGTGCCTCCTTTTTAAAATAACTCCTTCTACAAGGGGGTGCCTCGTTTTAACTGCAATTTTACTTAGCCTTTCGTTTGACGTGCATAACCTCGCCGCTCCATACCGTTAAGTCTTTGAAAAAGACTAGCATTCGGGAGGAACGCCCTCTTTTTAACTGCAACGTTTACTATTTCAAGGAGGGGGAAATCCAAATCAAACGTTGTTGCCTCCCTTCAATATTCAACCGCGCAGTTAAAACTTTGGTGGAACGGGCAATCAAATGAGGTATCACCGCTCTCAAATAGTAAACTCCGTTTTTAAAAACGAGTCCCTTACAAGATAGGGCGAAGTTGACTATTTTAGTAGGGTTGCCTCGGTTTAATTAACTGCAACGTTTACTATTTCAGTGGAGGGGGAAAATTAATCAAACCATGTTGCCTTCCTCAAATAGTAAACCGCAGTTTAAAACTTTGTGGGACGGAATGGAAGGTAATCAACTAGGGGGGGGGGGGTCGCCTCACTCAAATAGCAAACAACGCACGTGTTTTAAAACGGGCATAACAAAGATAGGGTGAAGTTTTCAATTTTAGGAGCTGTGCGTCGTTTAAAACTGCAAGCTTTACTATTTAGGGGGTGATTTTACTATGTGGAGAGGGTGCCTTCGTTTAACTGCCAAGTTTACTATTTCAGAGGGAGGGGGAAAGCAAATCACAGAGTAGATAGGGAGAATTATTAACCGAATCAACTAGAGTGATGCCTCTTTGAAAGACCCCCCACACACAAACTTGGTAAAGTTTTAGTGCAACCTTGTGTTATACTGCAAGTTTACCACCTTTCAGGAGGGGTGAATGGGTTCCTCGTTTTTTTAACACAACTGCGAAATTTTTACTATTTTCATGGAAGGTAAACCATAGTTAAAAAGTTTGTTTAAACCAATAGAATATAGTGTTGCCTCGTTTTAAAAGAACTCCTTCCTACAGGGGGTGCCTCGTGTAACTGCAATTTTACTTACTTCACTTTAAACTAACTGCAAGTGTTACTATTGTTAAAACACGTTTTGGGAGGGGTGGAAATAATAGTAAAAACCCTCAGTTAAAAACGTTTTGTGGGACGGGTTGAAAGTAAATGAAATGAGGGGTGCGCTATCAAACATATCAAAAAGAGTAGTTCCGGGAGGAGGTGCCTTGGTTTTCTAACTGCAAGCTTTAACTATTTAGGGTGGGTTATGTTTTTCCTATTTGTAGGAGAGGTGCCTCTTTTTAACTGCCAAGTTTACTATTACAGAGGGAGGGGAAAGCAAATCACAGAGAGTTAGGGAGACTATTAACGATCAAATAGAGTGATGCCTCGTTTGAAAGGACCCCCAAACCCCACACACAACCGTTGTAAAGTTTATAGTTAAACCGTGTGTTAGAACTGCAAAGTTTTACCTTTCAAGAATGGGGGTATCACAATATTCTTGAAGTGAGGTTTTTGCCTCGTTTTAAAACTGCGAAGTTAAACCATTTCAGGAAAGGTAAACCATAGTTTAAACGTTATTTTAAAACCACATCAGAAATGAGTGTTTTGCCTTGCCTCCTTTTAAAGAACTCCCTCCTACAAGGGGGTGCCCTCCGTTTGAACTGCAAATTTTAACTAACTCAGGTTTTAACTTACCAGTTACTATTGTTTTCAAACGTTTGTGGAGGAGTGGAAAGTACATCCAATGGGGGGTGTAGCAAATCGAATCAAGAAGAGCGTTGATGGCCTCATTTTAAAGAACTCCTCCAAAAGGGTGTTTAACTGCAAAGTTTATGTGTGAGGGGGCCTAATTTTAAACCACAAAGTTTACTAGTCTATGTAGGAAGGGGAAATCAATCAGATCAGCCTCGTTTGGAACTGCAAAGTTACTTTGTTCGGGAGGGGGAAATCAAATCAAGAGTATTGCCTCCTCAAATAGTAAGATACCGTATTAAAACTTTTTGTGGGACGGGGTGGAAAGTAAATCAATTGAGGAGGTGCTATCACAACCAAATCAGAAGAGAGTGATGACTCGTTTTAAAGGTTTAAACCGTTTGTGGGAGGGGTGAAATTAAAATTAATGGGTTGCGAGCAAACCGAATCAATAATAGAAGATGCAAAATGCCTTCGTTATCAGTCCTCTCTCCAAAAAAAGGGGAGGCTTTCATCTTAACTGGAAAATTTACTGGTTCAGGGACGGGGGCGGGGTGAAGGATGCCTCTCTTGTGTGAGGGGGTGCCTCATTTGACCTGCAAGTGTCCTATGTCGGGAGGGGGGGAAATCAAAGAGTGTTGTTCGCCCTCAAATAGTAACCCGTAGTTAACACGTTTGTTGGACGGGTTGAAAGTAAATCAAATAAGGGGGTCTATCAACCAATCAAATGAGAGTGATGCCTCATTTAAAGAACTCCCTCCTAAAGGGGTGCCGACTCGTTTTTAACTGCAAAGTTTACTTTAGTGTTTAACTGCAAATGTTACTATTGTTTAAAATGTTTGTGGGGCCTAGTGGAAGAAATGTGGGATGGGTTGGAAGTAATTCAAATGAGTGGATGTTATATATCAAACCAAATCAAGAAGAGATTGATGCCTCGTTTTAAAAAGACTGTGGGTGAACTTTGCCCGAGCAGGATGAACCATAGAAAACTCTGTGAGGTCCGCAGCGATTGTAACGTTCAATCGATCGCCCGACTGGGTTATAGGGACTGGTGGAAAGTAATCAAATGAGGGGGTGCTATCAACCGAATCAAGATTAGATGCGATGCTCTTTTAAAGAGAACTCCCTCCAAAGGGTGCACTCGTTTTAACTGCAAAGTTTACGTCAGGGAGAGGGAAATCCACCTCAACTTGTTGCTCCCCTTCAAATAGTAAACCGTCCTTTAACGTTTTGTGGGAATGTTCCTCCCTCAATAGTAACCTTTCGTAGTTAAAATTAGCACTAGAAAGATTGAATAAGAGTGATGTCAAAATTTACTATTTGTGGGAGATCGTTGAAGTTGTCTCGTTTTATCTACGACGTTTAAAGTAAATCAATGGAGGGTGCTATCAAACCGAATCAAGAGAGAGTGATGCCTCGTTTTAAAGTACTCCTTCCTACAAGGGGTGCCTCGTTTTAACTGCAACGTTTCAGGTTTTAGGCTGCGGGTTTGCCTCCCCTCAAAAAAAAAAATAGTAACCCTCCGTTTAAAAACGTTTGTATGACGGGGGGAAAATAATCAATGAGGGCCGTGGCCTTCATATGAATAAAAAAAAGGATCGATGCTTCGTTTTAATTACAAAGTTTGTTATTTGAGGGAGTGGACTCCAAATCACAACAGGTATGTGAGGAAGGAGGAATTAAAAACTTTTTATTCATTAACCCGAATCACTCGAGAGTGATGCCCCGTTTGAAAGCCCCCCACGATTTGTTAAGTTGTTAGTTAGTTTACATTCCCTAAAGATAGGGCGATATTTACTATTCCTGAGGGGAGGGGGTGCCTCGTTTAACTACAATTTTACTATTTCCAGTACCCAGGTCAATCGTCGTCTCTTTTATTTAGAGTAATTTTAAGCAGTGGCGACACAATTTTTACAACTGATGTAAGTAGAGACGTGCAAGAGCTATTACCTCTGCAAAAATCAGAAATTCCATTACGGGAATCTTGCCAGATAGAGCCTACCCAAAAAGTCGTGATTTGTATGTTATATAGCGCCATCTATATGACCATTTACTGCAAACTTTACTGTAAACTGCAAACTTTACTATTTCAGGGGTGATGTTTTACTATTTTGGAGAGGGTGCCTCATTTTAACTACACACTTCACTAATCCTGGGATGGGGAAAACCACATCAAACAGTGTTTGCCATCCCTCAAATCGTAAACGTCATTTGACGTTTGTGGGACGGTGGGAAAAGTAAATCAAATGAGGGGTGTCATCAAACCGATTCAAGAGTGATGCCTCGTTTTTAGAGAACTCCCTCCCACAAGTTTAAACTTTTTAGTAAAACGGTGTTTAGATAGTGGTATGATGCCCTCTAAAAATTACTATAGGTTTTCCAGTTAATTTCGCACTTGTTTTCATTGATTTTAATAAAACAGATAATTGGAATTCTTCCTAAAAATGTGAATGCGAGAACACAAATCCAATTAATTTTTCGGTAACTGATATTCCTTTTTGTGTCATTGTAATTTCAACTTTGTGTCATTGATTTACGTCCAATTGCTCATCGAATTCGTCCGTCAATCAGCAAGACTCGCGTATTAAAAAAGCAAAATTCGTTCCATTTTTCTTGATATGCATTATCTCCTATTTTAAATTTAGTCACGTGTGTGTAGGCCTATTTTGTTACGCATTAAAGGCCGAACTCAAGATTTCCTGAGGAGTGCGCCCTCAATTTACAAAAAAATCGTGTTTTTGCATGTACATAATGCCTTTTCCCATATACTAACCACTGGTGTGAATTGCTAAGCCTTAAATCGAATTCCTTCATCGAAATCACAACTACAACTTGGTTAATAAAAATTCCGGCCGGCAATTTTTGGTTTTATACACAGTATCCTATGGATGTAATCTACACATATTGTTTATGCCATCAAAACGAAAAATCTGATTTATCTCAAAATTTCGAATTGTGCATTTTAGGTTGCTATCTTTAGTGTCTAGGTGACAATTTTTCATTATTACACAAAAATAATATTTCGAAATCTCTGAGTCAGACTTTGAATATGGTTTGTTTGGTGTGGTGTTTTTTCTCCAAGTAATCGTCAAAACGGTGTTATTTCTGCCTTATATCTTTTTTGAGTCTTTCGCCTGAAAATTACGCACATAAGTGAATTTTTACCAATTTTTAAATAAAAAAATGAACTTGAAGCTTAAAAATATGTATGTTTAATCTTTTTTGTTTGAAAATGTTTAACTTTCGAATTTTTAGATTTTTGACCATTTTTGGCTTAACCTTTTAATAATCAATGGCGGATTTTTACCCTTTATGACCACCCACGAGATAGAAGATATTCAAATAAGCATAGTGAAACCTCACCCGCACCTTTTCTTAGACGAAGGTTGCTTTTTACATGCCTATTAATTGGACATACATGGCCGATAAGGTGAGAACCAATCACGAAATAAACACTTTATTCTATACCCGCGAATATGAAGACAACATGCTTAAAATCATATAAAGACTAAATTGCTTTTTTCTATTCGTAGTCATCGCCACGCGGTACGAATTTGTCAACGGATTTGACGATATCCAACGACACAACAGTTAAAATACAATGACACAAAATGTAACATCGTTACTACTGAAAATTTGAATCGTTGGTTTTGCGTTTTTTCTCGCGATTCACATTTTATAGGACGAATTCCAATTGTCTGTTTTTAAATCAATTACACAAGTGCGAAAATACCTGTGAAAAACCTATATTACTATAACTATTCGAGGAGGCAACCCTCCTGCAGTTAAAATAGACATCACACACCCGTTTAACTAAGAAACTCACCCCTATTTTTCTAGTGCCTCGTTTTTAACAACAAGTTTACTATTGGAGGAGGGTCAACGACTCTCAACCGAGGCAATACTCTGTTTATTTTGATTTTCCCCTCTGATATAGTAAACTTTGCCATTTCACACGAGGCACTTCCATCCCGCAAACGTTTTAACTACGGTTTCCTATTTG
>JAMKCH010044501.1:0-11864 GCA_023653785.1 Ophioderma brevispina
CACTTTGTTTGTACACTGGACAATCTTCAGCATGTGTTAATCATTGTAAGATCAATCTACATGCTGAGACACTGCAATGTTTATGCAGGTAAATCGGTGGATGAAATTAATATTCGACTCAACACGGCCCCTGGAACATGCAAGTGGATGGAGGAGAGCAAATGACCCTAATGAGGGTTTAGTGCAAGAAGGCCCATCTGCAATATTGCAGATGGGGCCTCTTTGCACTAAACCTGAATACATCTAAAAACAAAGGCCATGCCTTTTTAAAAACCAATCAAACTTGCTAAAATCCCAACATTGCGTTTATGTACCAATAAACACTTCGTTAGAGAGATGTTCAAATTTTAAATATCTTGGGTTCATTTATCCTACAATATCATGAATTACCAATATTAAGTCATTCTAGCGGGATCTCCCAAACCAAACACTCAATGAAAAGGTGGCACACTAAGGTTGAGGTGACAGCACCGCGACTTTCGGAGAAAACAAACCCATATCAGTGATTTACGGCCAATTTTTGAGCACATGGCCGCACTTGAGCTTGAGGGTATCACCAATCCAGTAAATGTGTGAATCAAAAATAAAGGATCAAGGTCCCGCCTTCCCAGTAGTTTGCATTTCCAACTTCGTAAAATTTGCACCCCGCAACCCGTTTCTAATTCTCAACGGTTTTCTTTCCTCCCTTTTCTTATAACCCCATCCCCTGTGTTCCAGCACCCTGCCCGTATTCTATTTTTTCTATAACTCTTCCTCAAACTGCGTATAGTTCATATTTATCCATAGTTCCCGTCGTTTCAGCTGTTCCCATTTTCTTCGTAATAAGTATGCCTATAAATTCATTATAGGATTAAAGGGCCACAATGGCCACAAAAAATATTTCAGACATTAATGAAATAAACCCGTAATAAAACACTTCTTAACAATTTAAAAATAATTTGGGTTTGTTTTATTTGTAAAAAAGGGAAAGGAAATAATATTATTTTCCTTGTAAGCTTCACTTTAACCAAGCGATTTGCTGACATTACTGCCAGCATTTTATCAAACTTGAAAAAAGCATGTTGTCATCAGCTACAGGCCGCTCAGGCCATTGCTATAGGTGATAAATCACGGCTAATTCACCTTTCACTTGTTAGATCATATTCTAATCAGGCTACAGACCACTGTGACCTTGTTAACAATATATATAATGTTTTTAAATGTTTCTAGACCAGTATTTTTCTGGCCTGAATCTGAATCCGATGGATGCCAGACAAAAAAAAACAATGAGCATTTTCGAGGAAACGCAAAAATTCAAAATGGCCCCAAACACTAAAAACTCATATGTTAATACTCAAAAGTTGTATTTCTTTGCCTGTCCAGTCAAAACACCCATTGTGACCAATTTAAAAAGTGATTCGTTAACCACCTAATTAAGAGATTCAATAATGGCCGCCAATACAACAAAGCACTGATATTTATCTACTTCTTGACCGTAGAATGGTCAATGATATATACCCAATGCTTAGCAATCAATATATGAATTGAAACAGGTAGGAATAACTTTCAACAATTTGCTAATCAATCAAATTAATAAATCCTTTCAAAATGGCTCCCAAAATGGCAAAATCATTACTACTTAAGATTAAGAGCTGCCATGTCTGTGTATATAACTATAACTACTTCAGAAGGAATTCAAAATATACATAAACATAATCAAAGGGTTGATATCTGCAAGTGGCACCCTAGATAGGCGTCCAATATGGCTGCAAATGTCAATCAGTAAAGGTCAGTATTCTCACCACTTAGGCTAAAGATATATCTTTTGTGTTTTTAGTTGGATTATTACCTTTAAAATCCCTCATAAGGCTATCTTAAGTGTCATTGGGTCGTTATTCATCAAATACGCCCAACATGGATGCCAATGGACGCCTAAAACTACCAAAAACAAAGAACCATATCTCTCTAGACTCTTCTGTGATCGGTTTTTCGCCGCTTAGTAAGTCCATTTTTACCAGCCATATTGGATACCCATTTTGGATGGCATCTTCAGTAGCCGATTTCTCCTGGTCCTAATATGTTACATTGATCTGATTGTACTTTCAGGGCTACCCAAATATTCATATAAGTCCAGCCCAGCTATCAATTATAGCCATATTAGTGTATCGAAGCCATCCTTGGAACCTATAATGGAATTTTATTATCACATGTTTTAAAAATGTCTTATGATTTTAATTAATTTTTGACTGCCAAAACACCAGGACCGACATACCAATTGCCAACCTGCAGTCAAAAATATATCACGATCGACACTTTATCGTATTGGCGTCCATATTGGAAATATTGATTACGTGGTTACAAATCATATGTTAATTGGTCACAAGAATGTTTAAACGATACAGGATGAAAAATCACAACTTTGATTGAAACAGAAGAGTAATGTTTTGTGGTTTGGTGGCCATTTTTTATTTTTTTCTTTTTTACAAAAATGCTCAAGGTCGCTCCTCTGGCATCCATCGGATCAGAATCAGCATAAAAACTGGTCTAAGAACCGTTGAAAAACTTAATATATCTAATAAAACAAGGTTGATATTAGGTATTAATGATCTGTAGCCTGGACTAATCCAAAACAATCCTGAAATAAAGTGTGAATCCGGTCTGAAGCTTTTCAATGTGGTCCAAAACATGCTAGATACACTGTAAATTCTGGCAGGGATGGCAACACATTTGAGTTTTCCGTGGCAGAAATGCCACCGACTCCACCACTTCTTGCTGTTTTTACTGTTTTTTACAGCAATGTAAACAACCCAATTGTTTTCAATTTGTGGATGATTTCAGAAATGTCTGAATAATGTTTGTTCTAAGTTTTTCTTATAATCCGTTATCACCCAGGCCCTTCGCCAACATAACCGTACTTTTAATTACTTACTCACTCACTCACTCACTCAACTCACTCACTCACTTATTTACTCACTCACTCACTCACTCACTACTCACTCACTCACTCACTCACTCACCACTCACACACTTAGTTTGTAAGAAATTATGTACGAAATAACAGCCTAATTGTTATGTACACTTTTGCATAATCACTGTTATGTAAACTTTCTTAGTACATGTGGAAATGTAATTATGTTTTGGTTTATTTTTTTTCCTATACATTTTGACACCAGTTTTTCCAATACAGAATGGCATGGAGAATCTGAAAATCATGGGTGTCATTTTTGTTCCTGGGTGTTTTATAAGTGGGAACAATTGGCACAGGGGTAAAAAATAAAAGTGTTTAAATTGTCTTAAAATTTATATCATCTGTTCGTGCTCCATAATGTTTCTAAAAAGGTATAGTTGCCATTTTCGACCTTTGTTTTAGTACAATAGGCTCAAGAAAGTTCAGGGTCATTATTTATCGAAATTGTCCGATTTTGAAACTGGCTACATCGTTCATTGGGTCCATATTAATAAGACCATGTATATAGATTCTGTGTTCACCTTTCAAGTGAGACTTTTACAGATATGACTAATTATCTCCCATAGACTCTTAGTACCACGGCTATTTGCCTCATCAAAACGCCATTGACAACGCGACATGTATATTTTCGGTTTCTGTACAGTGAGACAAACACTTTGGCACCATTTTAAAAAACACCGATGAATCTGACCGTTTATCCCCAGTGTGAACTTGAACCCGTTTTTCCTTGTAACTCTTGTGCTAAACCCTCAGGTAGGCAAAACAAACTGTACCTTTCTGTATCCTGGAAGGTATTTTTTTATATTTTGACCCCTGTACAAAACCCTGCCCCCTAGAATTCGAAGAACGCATTTTAAAAAATGTCACCCATGATTTTGGAATCCTTCATACAATTTTGTTTAAAAAACCCTTGGTTGCAAGATTGTATATGAAATTTTCAGCAAAAATACAGTTCCACATGTACTATTTGTTCAGAAATTTACTAGCGATCATGGAATTTATCAAGATACCATCATTCTCGCCAATCAAGACCACGTCGTCTGCCCCCGACCAAACAGCCGATTTGGGGGCCAAAATGCTAATAACCTAAGATTTTGGATCTATGGATGCTCATCATTTTATTATTTTAGCAAGTCGACTACTGCTGCTGCTGCTGCTGCTGCTGCTGCTGCTTACTAAGCTTACCACCTACGACTACTTACTACTACTAACTACTATACTACTACTACGGTAATGCAGGAGGCAATTATGAGTGGTACGGTAGGCTGTCTATAGCAAATCGTGTCAAAATTCTCGCAATTATTTGCATAAATTGATATTCATACGGAATATTACCAGTTTTTACCACAGGACTTTACAAGGTTGCGTTAGTAAGAAACGATTCAACTGAAGGCCACTTTCTCTTTATCAGGTAAACTTCGCCCTGAGGTTACATAATAAGTGATGATGATAATATATTTTTTGTTTGTTGTTTTGTTGTTGTTGTTATTTTTTGTATTAAACTGAACAAATAACAAACACAGTAATCTGCCGTACGCTCATTTAGACGAAGGTTAAAACAAAACTTACTATCTACTCCGACCAAGGTTTTGGACGGATCGATGGGTCCGGATTCTATTATATCTACTTCTCCTCCTCCTGTGATAACCATAAAGGACAAAGCATCACATGTGACATTCATAATTTTGTACAATTTTTGTTCATATAAATGATCATACAGGATGATTCAAAAAAGAATGTTTCTCGTTTTTATGTGGTTTTATCAGAAATATCAAAAAACTACGTAACTAAAATTGAGAAAGAGTGTCTTGCAATTGCTATTGTCATCGCAAACTTTTCAAGTGTACTTCAGTACAACAGTGCACCCAGTTCTTGTATACACGGATCATAATCCGTTTAGACTGGTTTCCATTTCTCAAAAAGTGCTCCTTCAACATGACGAAGGCATTTTTTGAGTAAAAGCAATTGGTTAGTGTTTTAGATGAACATTTTATGCTAATTCCAATTTTCTGGTCCCCAAGCTGATTTTGAGAGGAAATGTGGCCTAATTAGCATCAAATTTCAAAATGGCCCGCCATTTCCAAAGTTTTTTGTACATAACTCAAGGTACTTGTAATGACCTTATTCTTCATAGTTTATAGCTTAGGTCCAACTTAACAGTTTTTTGCATAAAAATTAAAAATGGGCTGCCATTTTGACATTTTTGTAATATAACTCAAGATTAAGGCTTGTCCTTCATTCACACATATTTTTAAACATTTATATTGTATCATAATGACCAAGTTAGGTATTCATCTTATTTATATTTCATTTTAAAGGGAATTTCTCTAGCTTTTGATATGGTAGCAGATTACATTTTGTGCTATCTTTACTTTTTGAGTTGTCCTAATTTTAGGTTCAGTCGGGGTCAGAGAGGGTGGTGGCCTATGGATGAGGTGCCTACGGATGAGGCATGTGTTTAAAGTCTAGGTATTTTTGGATATTCGGGGCTTTTGCCGTTTTTTTGGTTTTATATCTTTGTCACCCTACCATGTATTAAGATAAATAACATCTTCATTTTGTTTTTATTTATGTGGCATTCATTTTGTCCTATACAACAGTTTAAGATATGATGCTAATTGAAGGTAACAAATTGGACTGCCACAAAATGTTGTTACTTTTTACTCAAAATTTTCCCTTTTTCCCACCTATATGACACTTGGGCACCTGTTATACACATACAAGTTTGCATATTTTGTCTTCCTTCCATTTTTAGCTTTACAACATATAGTTTTATAGCTTCTCAAAAAGAAAAGGGGGGGGGGGGGGGGGGGGGGGGGGGGGGGGGGGGGGGGGGGGGGGGGGGGGGGGGGGGGGGGGTGGGGGGGTGAATGACTTACTCTCATTAAGTGTGAAAACGTTGTATATTTGGAGTTTTCAAGCATTAACCACTGTGCTCCCAACTCATGGTGCATGACCTTTATAGCATTGGTCATGTTGGACAGTTAATTGCATAAACTTAAAAATGGCCGCCGTTTTCAATTTGATGCAATTAATTGTCAATATAATGGCATAATAACCTTACTGATGGTCTAGTTGTGTTCTCTGACCCTGAAAACATATGTATAGACACAAGAAGGGTCTTACAATCTTAATCTTTGATTATGTAACAAAATGTTAAATGGCTGCCATTTTGAATTAAATGCAATTAGGCACACTTCTCTAAAAATTTAGCTTTGGTGACCAGAAGATTTTGGAATCAGCTAAAATGTCCATATAGAAACACTGTTTCAAATTGCTTTTACCAAAAAGGCCTTCGACTAGTTTGTTTTTGAAAAATGGAACCAGTCTATTGAATTTTTCACCACAAGATGACAATGGGGGAACGAGTTGGCGCCGAAATGGGGAAATTGGGGGGAACGATTTGGCCAGCGTATCTTCCCTCCGCTTTCACCAATGAGGTCCTGGGTTCGATCCCCGGTAGGGTCTCGTTCTCTGTGGCTTTATTGAATTTGGTTTCCTCGATCCATGCTCGTTCCCGCAGGTACTCCGGTTTCCTCCTGCTTCTAAAATCGAGCTCCTTGGCATAAATCTGTTCTGGTACATGGTTCTCTGATGTGCTGAGCGCCTTTCATGGCATCCGCACAGCGCCAATTAGCCACGTTACGGGGATATGTGCGCGTTCAAAAAAATACAAATTATTATTATTAATAGAATTAGTGACTTGTCAGTGGAGCTTTGACTGCTACAAAGTCAACCTGGACCAAACATATCAGGGCCATTCTTCAAAAGTAACCTTTTTGATAAAAAAAGAAGTTAAGGTATTGCAAATTTCTTTACCTTATCACATAAAGGTGCAACAAGAGATTTCACTATCATATGTCCCTAAAAAACATTGAAGTACTGATTTTTGCTTGATGTAAAGCTTTCCATCAATAACATCCCCATCTGAAAGATTAAGCTGAGAAATGTTTTCTTTGTTACAAAAATTTTGAAATTTCTATTTCGTATAGGAGGCAAATTCCTAAATTCGGCCTATGTTTTAATTGGAACTATAAGCAAATCAAAATCACTTTTTTTTCTCTCTTTTAAGACATTGCTTAGCCTAATACAGGTAAGAAATCTTTTTAAGTGATAATCTATATGAACTTACTATTATGACATAATATGTGGGGGCCTCAAAATCTCGCGTTCACCTTTTAACCATCCTTCCAGTTTTACTCTGATAGTTTTAAACAATATTTCAACTCAAACACCCTCATTGCATAAATGACGTGTTTAATATTTGGGATAAAAAAGTGGATTTTATTACCCATTTGCTTGTTTAGTTTTATACTGTATAGCTATTAATTTTGTTTGAAATACTGCCTAAAGTATTGCGTGGATCGTCAATTTTCAAAATTTGTGTAAAAATTACAATTTATAGGAAAAATAGAAAGTTATAACAAAGCATTTTAATGACTTGGGTATGTCACACACATGACCAAAAGAAAAGATTTTTATACTAAAAACCCCTGTCTCAATAATGTTTTCATATTTCATTCAAAAGCCAGTTTATATCGTCGTGGTCACGCCATAGTGGTCGAATCTGATTTTTTTGGCCAAATTGAGTTATAGTTGATTCTGGTTGCATTCATGTACTCTTTAATGTCCAAAAAATCAATTAAATTACATCTCCTAAACAAAATAGCCACAGTCGAATAACACCCATTTGTATAAAACGGGTTTCACAAAAAATCGAATACGTATTCGATTGTAGCTTGCGTTTCCAAATATCTCAAAGCACACAGATACATTGTGAACGAAAACCGCATTAGCTGGGACAAAGATTGTTACTTTAGTGATCAAAATCGGTGAAATTTACCTTCTTATACTTCCCATGAGGGATTTGTCATGTTATTTCACATTTTAATTTTTCTTTTTTTATTTAATTTACATGAATAATATGTTGTTTGTACTTATTGAAACCTTCGGTCTGTGCGTCGTGAAAAAGAATTATCCCGTTTTTGTAGTTTTCACATTTGTACAATACCCAAGTTTATATTTTATTTTTTTTTGGGGGGGGGCATAGTGACATTAACCCTCGTATTACCAAAGGGAGGAGTTACCACCGGAGGTAAACTTTTCCCTCGGTGCGCGAAAACGTTAAAAACTTCGTTAAGTCCTTCCATATAATTAATTTCACATCCTTCTGCTAATTTGGGCGAAACAAATGTGAAGTAGCACCCTCACCGGGGTAAGCGTCGAAGTCGATTGGTGGTAGTGGTTCTACTACCTCTACTGTACCCATTATTGAAAATGCAAGCATTCTGATTGGTCAGTTACTGCCCATTATTCTGCAATAATGAGCCGTTAAAGCATTTTCTAATCATTTATTTTCATAATCAACATACAAAAAGACACAAAATAAGGCATATTAACTTAAAACCTATACAAACAAAACAAATAAAATCAAGTATTTTTTAGTTAATAGAATAGAAATAAAGGTTTGTAGTAGTATCATCTATGGGCTCATAATGTATCCTTCGGGGGGAAGAAAAATAAAAAAAGGGCGCCATTATTTAGTTTTTCGACCTCGAGGACATTTTCGTATAGCCTATTAAATGATACTGCATTACCCTTTAGTTTTATTCATTTTGTAATATTGTGCAATGTATGGGCTCTAAAATTATATGTTGATTAAAACTAGCATTTTTCCTATCATTTGGGGGCCAAAACCCGCATGAAAATCCAATATCCTACCTTCTTTTTTATGCAAAAATTTCATTTTTTTCAAGTTATATTGATGTATTCTTTGGAAATGACCACTTTTGCCAACTGTGTAAACTTTGACGTCATTGTGACGCCATACGAGGTTATGTTGGAAGCAGTAGAAAACGGTGGCCCAATGCTAGGAACTGGTACCAAACATCGAAATCATCTATTGCTGTAATTATGAATTCTCGGGGTGTTTAACATCCCACCCCTCAGTAAACCGTGTTACAAAAATAGACTCGTAAACATATGCGGAAAGTTTGATTTTTCTTGATGTTGTAACTTGGATATTCTGCAAATTTAAAATTATTTTCAGGAACATCATTTTTAAAAAAACTCGCCTTTCAGGAACAAAATGATATTTTCTTTGGGAAGGGGGTTTGTATAAGCGTTAGTGCCCCTCTAAATGTTTAGATTACGTTGATTTTATGAGTATATTACCCATTTCATGTTAATTCGTTCAAGTTTGGTAATATATTTTAAGCTTGTTACATTATTTTAAAAGATAGGAACTATATATGTAATGGATTGAGTATGAAACTTCCAGGTACTTTTAAATATTTTCTGAGCTCAGTTTTTAACAGTTCTAGCCAATATTTTTGTGGTTTACAACATGCATATACTATTTATTAATTTTGATATACATGCACTACAAATCCTTCTAACGTATTTACTCTTGAAATTTGTGTTTTTTCTGCAAAAATGAGTAAAACATATTGGCGACTATTAAAGATATTAATTTTAAGGATCCAAATTTGGAAGAGGTTGTAATTTTCTGAATTCCGTTGGTCATCGTGGGTCGTCTGCGCTATTTTTACAAGGGGGGGGGGGGGGGGGGGGGGGGGGGGGGGGGGGGGGGGGGGGGAAAAGGGGGGGGTGGGTGGAAAAAAAAAAGGGGGGGCCGAACGATAATGACAGTGAATGTTTTCCCACTTTCCCGCTTATGGAAGCTTTTGTATACAAAATTTGCACGTTTGTAACATAAACACAATGCAATAGACACGTCGTCCTCCGCCGTCGTCTTCATCGTCATTAGACATCGTCATCGTCGCGTGGTCGTCTTCATCACCATCATCATCCTCATCATCGTCTCGTGGTCCCTCGGTCATCATCATCATCATCGTCGTCGATCAGTTGCATCATTGTCGTCGTCAGCTCGATGTTTCCTTATTTCATCGTTATTGCCCACATCATCACCGCATCGTTTATTTCTTATCATCGTGGCATGACGGCATCATCATTTTAAAATATAAAAACCCGTAACTATAGTAATCTCGCCATACCAACATTAGAAATTAACGGGTTTTCATGCAGTCGAATACGTATTGACTCCTTAGAGCACCGCGAAATCAAAACATTTGGGGTTTGACAAAAAATCGAACCACATTCAGTGCCCATTTGAATAAGAACAGTTTTTGTTTCTTGGAAATTTTAAACTGTCGTCAGGTAGTCAACCAATTCATGTCTTAACATCCACCACTTAAAATGCCATTTCCTTTTTATTCAATTTAATTACACGCATTCATAGTAACTCAAACTTTCAAACGCCTGTTTTTCTCACGAACTAGCATTACGCTGATTTGACACTATCAGAACCACGACGAAATATGTACCTTCCGTTTAACACAAATAAATGGTTTAGATCTTGCCTCTTTCAAAAGTTATTGAGGTGCTAATTACTGTCACCCACGTGACCGGCACTCAACCATTTTTTAGTATTTGAAGGACACACATTTCTCGTCATATTGAAGAAGGTAGCAGTGTTAACTTTTTTATCAGTTGAAATCTGAATATGATCATTTAAACAAGACAACAACAATTAATTATATAAAGACTGGTTTAAAAACTTGATTTCCAGTGTCTTCTGAAAGTTTGGGGTGAAGTTGCCAAATTTAGCAGACTTGCACTTTTCAGCACAGGAAATCTGCCACTATGAGTACGTAGCATTGCTCTTTGCAATTTCTTACTGATACTTGCAATGACAATGTTTGAATAGTAGAATATGGAAAAAACAAGATTTTATCACAGCAGCCGACAACATCCCCTGAGCTTATTGTTATGAGTGGTCTTGTTTCAATAAGAGTCCTCTTCAACAGACTTTAGTAGGCGTCTGTTGCATTTGATTTTTCGGGTTAATAATAAGGTTTTAACAAAAATATGTAACCGGTTAGAAGTTTTCTGTTGAAGGCGGTTTCGGGGGGTATAAAAGGACCATTTAGACAAAATTCATTTCACACGGTCATCGATTTTGCTTGGGAAATGCGAAGTCCAATGTCCGTGTTTTTGAAATGGCAGCCCATGGTGGACCTGATTTTGGTGTAATCCATGCACAGCGGGAGTTTTTGCTTGGCTGCTGTGAGGATTTTTAATTAAACTTCATTTGGTCCAAGTACATAGTCCCCAATTTGTGTTATAGTCAATGGAGATGTCACACAACTTAACCCCAATGTCACACACGTGACCGTCCTTATGATATAAAATTGTTAATTACCAAGAAAAGTTTGCTTGTTACTTTTTAATTACAACATTGGTTGTAATGACAAAATACCAATGTCCTTCTGAAATAAATATAAGAATGTGAGTACTTAAATATTCTCAGGAATTTTATGAGTTGAAGTTTTGAATTCTAAAAACCCCTTTTTGTCTAAGTCCCAAACGTGACCGAACTTTATTGCCCCTCATGACAAAATAACCAATCTGGCGAAAGGAAAACATTATTTTTGGTTAGGTTTTGTCTAAAGGTTATTCATTATACAAAACATCCTTAGTAATCCAAAATTTTCCCTTTTTGATGTCAAACTGACCGAAGAATGGCCCATCAAAGGAAGAAAATATCTTGGCAGATGCCTTGTCCAGAGTTACGTAAATTTTTGATCAGAATGTATATTACAACTTGTAAAATAGACTGAATGCAAGCATATACTAGGCACTAAAAGTGTACAATTTGCACTGTGTAAATGTATATAAGGAATGCACAAAATGGTTAATAAAGCCAGATTTTGGACATTTTTTTTCATTTTCCTTTTTTAAGGGGGAGGATGTTATACTACCCTCCCTTATTGATAATAATTATTATTTTATTTCTGTATGTCAACAAGCTGTTTTTGAAGTCTCATTATTATGACACAAGAGAAAAAACAAAAACTACAAGCGACACCTTTTGACAACTACTTTGGATTATTTA